>JAOQIF010001007.1:0-31001 GCA_026260285.1 Colletotrichum sansevieriae
CTTAGATAATATAAAAGTAGTTATTAAATAATATAGTATAAGGAGGAGGGAAAAGAACTAACCCTAGGGCGGGAAAAAGCTATTATTTTATAGATAGCTAAAGAGACCTCGCTAAACTATTGCAAAAGTAGATATAACTTCGGATAGCAAAGAATAGTAATTACTTATTATAATAGGTACTACCTACTAGGAGGCAAATATAGTAAATTAGTAATAATAGTCGCTATCTAACCTACTTAATAGCTTTATAACATACCTATTTAAAAGGGGGATAATAGGATAAAAAACGAAGTTATTATAAGGGTATAGTATAAGAAAGTACTCGCTAGATAAAGGGCGAATAGCGGGAGTATGAAAACGAAGTTATTATAAGGATAATTACTCTCTTTTAAAAAGAAATAATAGGATCCCTTTAGAATAACCCGGATAGATAGCATAAAAAGGCCTAAAAAGAGAGGAATTATAAGGAATAGGACTATAAGTTTAGCTACTATATCTATAACTCTAAAGGCTCTACTATCTTTTAGTAAATATATAGCAGATAGTTACTATACTAGATAATAGTAATAATAATTAAAGGACTGGGACCTACCCTAGATAGCTAAGAAGGATAATAATAGAAGGCTAACCTATAATACCTAATCTTATAATAGGGATTACTATAATTAGAAGGGGGATAATTATAAGGGACTAGATACCTAGACTAGAGAAGCTAGAGACGCTTCAGCTAGTATAAGCTAAAGGGATAGAGAGGCCTATAGGTCTAGGGTATAGAACCCTTATAATAAAGACTTAGCAAATACTTACTAAAAGCTAGAAATAAAGGATCTTAGAGGAAGCAAGCAAAAGTAATATAATAATACTAATCCTACCTTTTGGGTGCTTCTGCTATTAGTTTGACCTGACCGTAGCTCTTAGCCCCTCGATACCTTTATATGCAGGTTTACTTAGAATCTTATATAATAAGTAAATAAAAGTATTCTAAGTATTCTTAGGAGTATCCTATTCTAAAGCCTCCTATTTAAATAGAGTAACATATTAATTATAAGCGCTCTTTTCTTACAAGTACTAGGTATTAATATCCAAGTTTTACTTAGTAATATATATATTAAGAATTAAAGTTTCTAATAAGGTCTTACCTAGGTATAAAGGTCCCTTTAGGTTATTTAAGTTAACATACTTCTAGGCTCTAGCTACTTAGGCTTCTACTTAGATTATAATATACTGAGTAGTAAAAGCCCTATATATAGTTAAGTAATATAATATTATTATAATATTAATAGAAGATATTATAATTAAGGTTATTTAGGAATAGAGGATTTAGAATAATAAAGGATAGTATATATTAAGGAGGAAAGAAGAAATAGGAGAGAAGAAGTTTTAATAAGTACTTTTAATAATAAAAGCCTATTTTACAATAGTAATTAGAGGTCTAGTTAGAGCTAGGCTTATAACTATTAAGAAATATCCTATAGGGCTATATTTATAGTTACTAAAGAGCTTATTCTATTATAATAAGAGTAGCTATAATATAGTTACTTATAACTATAGTTAGAGAAATAACCCCTGGAAAAGGGTTATTCCGGAGCTAATATTAGTCACGTGCCGCGGTAGGAACGGGCGATGCTAAAGGCATCACGATACTAACGGATCGATTAACTACCTTTCCCTCAATCACCCTCTTTTCTCTCCGATTTTACCTCGCTTTCTCAACACTACCCGCTCTGTAATCACAATAACGTCGATTTATTTACCCGACCGCCTCTCTCTTGGAGAGGAGGGTACGATTCACATCCCTCCAATCTTCAAGAAATTTGTCGACCCCAACAAATAGGACAGTCCCGCTGTTGACTTCGATAACCCGACCACCGGTCACGTCAACAGTGTTTTGGAACTATAGTGTTAACCCGCATGACCCTGCGTCTTGATCCTGAGAAACGGCACAAGAAACATGCTGACCAAGGTACTCGCCATAGCAAACCAAAAGGTAGCCGCGTACGGCTCAAACGAGTCATGCGCGTAGTAGCCAGACTCAGCAGGATTCTTAGACACGCTATTGAAAATGGCCGTGCATACACCAAGGCCGATGGTGACGGAGAGCTTCGAGACTGTCTGGAATATGGATCCCGCGATGGACTGCTGAGATCTGGGCAGTGACGAGACGATGTACATCTACAAAACAAGTTAGCAACACGGCTATAACAATCCAGATAGATTTCATCTGGGTAGGGAGTCGGAATAGTTACATTGGCTACGTTGAACTCAAAGTCGGCTCCTATTACGGCGATAACGAGGGCCGGAAACGTGAATGCCCAGTAGGAATCACCAGATCGCTGAACAGCGACAAGAAGGAAGGCTACTGTGTAAGCAGCCGCCCCTATGCCGACTAGGAGTTTGTTGGAGATGGCATGAAGCACCATACCAGCGAATATCTAAGCCAACGAGATGTATTAACAAAGTTTGTACATATGTACTTCAGGAGCTTGCAAAACCCACGTTTGCTATGATTCCGCTGACGGCCATTGGAAGCATGTGCACCGCCGTCATCAGGGCAGAGAAGCCAGAGAGCTCCTGAAGGTACAAGGCGACAAAGAAGGTCATGGGTGGGAATGCCATGGACCCGTGGAAGACGATTGCGATGAGCTGAGGGCTTTTAGCACGTACATTCGTTTGACGGCGCAGCGGGCACATACCAGAGAGAACTCCCTATCACGCCAAACATCCATCGGCATGAGTGGATACGAAAATCGGCATTCCCACCACAAGAATGTCATAACGAGCAGAAGTCCCAACAGGATAAAAACGAGAACGTACGGTGTCCTCCAGCCCTGAGGAGCATCGGGTCCAATACTAAGACCGGTGGAGAAAAGACCAATGCCGGCAATAGCCAAAACTGCTCCAACGACGTCAAACTGCTTCAGCGACTGAAATGACAAGGGTAGCTTCTCCGTATCATCGACGGGAACGGTGAAGCAAGCGAGGATAGCAACTATGAAATAGATGATAGCAAGCAGCCAAAAGGAGGCGCGCCATCCAAAGAGTTGCGTGGCGACGCCGCCGAAGATGGAGCCAAAGACGAAGCCTAGTGGATTGCCCGCGCTCCAGCACGCAAAAGCGTGGTTCTTCCTCCTGGACGGCGCCTCGTAGATGTTGCCAAGAATGCCTTGACCGGCAGGCACAAGGGATGCAGACACCAAGCCCATCAGTCCGTTCAGAGCATCCAGCGTGACTCCGTCGCGCGAGAAGCCCGTTGCCAGGGCAAGCACGGCGAAAAGGAAAAGGCTGGATATGAATATGGATCGCCGACCAAACAAATCCGCCACTTTGCCGAAGAAGAGCAGGAACGAGCCTGAAGTCAAGCTGGCATGTCACCGCTCGTATGTAGCCCTGACAGTACGATAGCAGACGAGGGAGACTTACGCCGAGGAAGCCGTCATCCATGTAATCTCGGAAGTTGTCATGCCAAGGCCGGCCTGTACGAAGGACGAGATGACGATGGTGCATCCTTGAAGGACACTTGGCATGGCCACGCCCATAGTCGCAGTTATGACGAAAAGAATTTCCTGTGATGTCGAGCCGAAGCATCTTGGTCGAGCATTAGGTTTGGTGGCGTTACATTCCGTTGAGCTTTGTCGTTTTTCACCATCTTCGGCTTCGGGAGATGGGATAGACTTGTCATTTATGGACATGATGAATGCGGGAGAGAGGTTGGTGTAGGTGTCACAGGGGATCGCGCGATAGCAACCGCGATACGCTGTCAGGGACGGTGTTTTCTGTTGCAAGTTGTTGAAAAGAGGCTGTCAGACCCATCAGACACTGACACCACATGACTGAGTTATGCATTCAACCCATGCTTAGATCCCTTATTGCATTATAGATATATTCATCTGTTTATGTACTGTTATCTTTCCTCACGCACTGTTTCTATCAAACAGAGTACCGTAGGATGTGTGTTGCATTTCTGGGTGATGCGATCTGCATTGCGCGCTACATAAAGGTGGGTCTCATCCTGTGCGCCAGGGGCGTTGCTACTGGGTGTCACAATGGGCCGATTCGCCCCTGACTTGGAGGTCCGGTAGACCAGGCCGAAGGCGACCGCTAGCGGCAATACTATTAAAGTTTAGCAGACTGGCGCGTAGTGGAGGTAGCATCACAGGCCTGCCCGCAGGTCCAGGTCGGCTTAGAAGGGGTCGGGTACAGCAGCCTGCAGGACGCACTAGGTCAAAATTCAATTGATTAATAGGTATATAGTATAAGGGGTAGAAACTACCTAATATAGCTAGTAATCCCGCTTTAAAATATTATTAATAAAGTATAAGTAGCTAGAAATTTTAGATAAGTAGGAGGTCTATGCCCCTATACTTATAAAAAGTAAACCCTAGGCCCCTGCTAAAGTCTGACTTCCAGCTTATACCTATAGTAGTCTTCCCCCTATATTTATAGCGCTTAATAGCGCCTACCCTACCTAACTGCCCTGTATCTAACTACCCTAACTGCCCTAACTGCCCTAACTGCCCTAACTGCCCTAACTGCCCTAACTGCCCTAACTGCCCTAACTGCCCTAACTGCCCTAACTGCCCTAACTGCCCTAACTGCCCTACCCTGGCTATAACTGCCCTGCACCTAACTGCCCTAACTGCCTTAACTGCCCTGGCTGCAACTGCCCTGGCCGTAACTGCCCTACGCGTTGCCCGTCCTTGCCCTTTTCGCTCTAGACTCGCGCAAGTGCCTCGCTTAGTAATTATCAGCCAATCAGAACCCTTAAAAAGCCTCCCCTTAGGTGTAGGCCTATTAACCCAATGCGGAAAGAATTCAATTTTGACCCAGTGCGTCCTGCAGGCTGCCGTAAGTAAGCGCGGGCACCCAAGGCAGCCGCGCCCACGCCACACAGGAATACATCACATACACTGCTCTATTCGACACCTACTGCTTATCTCGGCCTTCAAGGTCCTGATCTTCAGCCCGCACACCGACACGCCATGCAAACTCGTCATACACGTTCCCTCGCTGAATGGCTCTCAGCTGAGCCAGAAGCTTGTGATAGACGGGCCCAGCCTCGTCAGAAAGATACTGAATAGTCTCAATCTGACCGTCCAGACTCAGGCGTTCAGAAGCGGGCAGGGCCTGTCTCTCTCCTCTAAGCTGACGCGTAATGGACCGAATCGGCACCATCGCGACAGTAGTACCACTGCCCAGCGCCTCGCTGAACAGGGGCAGCTCCTCGTACCGGATAGGTCGTTTCTCGACCTTCCATCCAAAGCAGTGGCGAGCGATATGCTGAACGCTGTCGCTCGTGACACTATCGATGACGTTGGGCGAGTCGGGCACCACGAGAGTCACTTGTGCCAGATCCTTGTCGCTGGTATCATGGAACACGCCGATGAAGGCACAGGTGCTGAACTCGTCCACTTCCTCATGCTTTGCGCTGTCTAAATGGAGTGTAATGCCGAACCCCTGGCTGCGCGCCTGATCGCTCCAGCGCAACACAGGAGCGTAATTACCGCCTACTTTGGCATGGCCCGTACCCCTAGGAGCAGCGCGGTCGAATTCGTCCACAATCAGCGCCTTTACTGGCTGGACGCCTCCATCGCCATTGTAGAAGGCGCCCGGGGTGGGAACCACGAAGACGCTGAAGGTATACTCGACCGGGGCGGTCAGGCCTAGGTGCGCACTCGAACCGTACAGCTGCGGCCGGACATACATTGCGCCGCCAGATTCGTAGGGCGGGACGTATTCGGCGTTCAAGGCAACCGCCGCACGACAGGCTTGGATGAACATGTCGGTGGGGACCGGGGGCATTGAGAGCACTTCTGCCGAGTGACGGAAGCGCTCAGCGTTGCGCTCTGGCCGGAATAGATCGATGCCACCCGCGTCGCCCGCCGTGCGGAACACCTTGAAACCCTCCAACGCTTGCTGGCCATAGTTCAGACCTGGTGCCAGCCCGTGGATGCGTATGTACGGGTCTCGCACAAACTTCAGGGGCATCCATTTGCCCGTAGTTCGGGAGTAGGTTGATTCGATATGACCGTTTACTGCAGGGTGAGTAATCAGCTGGTGCCTGTTTTGTTTACGATTACGACATCGTGTAGCTAACCGCTCACCTTCGTGGATCCTCAAGTCTTTGACGTTCATCCAGTCAATAGTTTTCACTGGAGAGGGTGGAAAAGCTGGCATGGCTGCTAGACTGAGATACTTGCTTTCCTGCGGGAAACAAAAATGGTGACGAGAGTTGTCTAATTGTTTATCAAAGAATTAAGTTTGCGGCGCGGGCTTGGTGTCAGGCATTAAGACTCGAACCACTGCGCTATGTGCAAAAGCAAGGTTCCCCTCTTACACTCTTGGCTCAGTAGATACTTATAAACGTCTTACACTTGGTAACTGTTTTCTCTCCAGTCTAGCTTCGGTTGCTCCGACCGCCCAACCCTGTATAATCTCCCTTTCGCGCAAAGATACGAGTGGCAAATGCAAGCCCGTATCGCAACGTCCATATGGCTCAGCCGATATATCCTGCGGGTGGAACTTGTCATGGACTTCAGCATTGTCTCATTGGCTCATCCAGTCAGAACACATGCCAAATGACAGTATAATAGCTAATTCGTGATTTCATAGTGCTCTTCTTGGCAACAGTTCTCAACTGAGACTCTCATCCGCTCACACATAATTGCCCAAGGCTGACTATACATACCTAGACTGCATGAAGATGCAACGTCTGACAGCTGGGCCAATAGGAATCCGAACCACTTTACTTGCTGTGCTTGCCTGTTCTTGTGTGCATTTTCACGTTCTACAGGGCGGGGTGCTGAGGGGTCGACATCAGGCCACACGCCGACCATACCTAGGGATCATGTCGAATTGACGGGCGAAAAGTGACGCATTGTACGTTGGCCACGTTAACTTGGATTATTTCGTTCAACATCTTCAGCGTATTCGAGCGTATGAAAAGTCCTTCAACGCGCTGCGCACACTGGGGGCAAAAGGTGCATGCCTAAGGCACTTTAGGTATCGAATCGAGCGGTATAGGGTATGAAATAACTAATATATTAATATATAGCTTTCTAAAGTATCTAAATATAGATTCTTATAGGACCTATACTTATAACTAATTAATATAAATATAGCGTGGTTTAACCAGATTTATTACTGCCTTTCTGTATATATAATACTTTATTATATATATTTACGAGTTAATTTAAGATACCTCTTTAGTTTTAATAAAATGTGATATATCTAGCTAAGTTCTCTAACCGACTCTAGATCGCTTAAACCCTATTATAGGAATATTTACCTACCTACCTAATACGTAAGACTCCTACTCACCTAATAGGCTAGATCTAAATTTAGATTTATAGCCCGGGTAGGAATGAATAGACCGAGTAGGTAGTTATATAACCCCTTGTATAACCTACCTTACGAGCTACCTATATTATTCCTACCTTACTAGCTACTCTTTAAAATAAGCTAACTTTAATATTATTAACTTACTTATTAATATTATTAATGTTTCCGCTTTTTATTTATATTAATATTAAAAAAATTAATATTAATTAGTATTTAACATTGTTATAATACCACGAACTATAGATTTATAAGATTAAATAAACCAAAGAGATATTACTTACTACTTAATAATCCTCAGCCTACTCTTATATATTTAGAAGTAAGTATATTATAAGCTATACTAAGGAGGAACTATCTACCTTTATAGTTTATATACTACTTAAAGTCTATAATTACCCTATAAAAAAGATACATATGGAGGTCCTTTATAGCTTAAAGGTAGTTCTTAATAATAAGGGCTTTATATGTTACGCCCGCTGCAGTTGGTCCCTATAGGCGCGTAGCTATATAGTGCAGAACAGGGGATAATAATACCAGAGGTATTATTACCGAAGCTTTTGCTTTATGCTATAGTTAGTTGCCCTAACCTGCTTATAACATAATAACACCTCTAACCTACATAGAGGGGTTATGGGTTCAATTCCCGCACGCTACGTCGGTAGTATATGCCTCCTATACTATATAGGGCGACCCGACCGTGGGCAGGCTGTGATATAGATTAGTACCCTACTAGCCTGGAGTTTCCCTATATTATACCCGACTATTGCTAATTAGTCCTCGGCATAGGGATATGCCTCTTAGAGGGGAGATATAGTATTACGCTTGCTATAGTTAGTCCCTATAGGTGCGTAGCTATATAGTATAGAACAGGGGATAATAATACCAGAGTTATCATACCCGAAGCTTTTGCTTTATGCCATAGTTGGTTGCCCTGACCCGCTTGTAACATTATACTAGATACTGAGGTTTATTTACTTCTTATATAGCTACTAGCTAGAGCTCTACTGCATATATAGAGGCCCCTAATAAGAGCTAGTAAATAGAAAAAAGTAGATTAAATCTATATTTATCTAGACGTAGGACTAATTAGCTTAAACTTCCAAAACACAAGTTAGATTTAAGCTTTTAGTATACAGAGGTTAATAGTAATAGGAGAGAGTCTTTTCTTAGGTATGCCTAGCTACTTAAAGAGTATAGATTAACCTTCCTAATAGAAGGTATTTATATAATAAAGTATTAGAATAAGTAATTATGTTAATTAAGTAATAAATTAGAGTATATGAACTTAAATTACTTTAAATTAATGAAACGCTATTAAATATTAGATATGAGCTTTTATTACTAGGTACTACAAGGTATTATATAACCTTTATATCATACTTCTTAAGCTAGTAGTATAAAGATTATAAATATATAACCTTATTACCTTCGGGATACATAAGCTAAGATACAAAGTTACATATCTTTTTTACTATACTAGAAATAGAAATAAAGCTTATTAATTTATTAAGTAGAGTGACTATGAATACTTAGATAATATATAGAAATGTTACAGTCAGCTATCCGACAGTAGGGTCTGCTAACAGAAGCTGGGGATTGAGACGTAGTAACAGTATACTTAGGTCGTAGTTATAGGCTAATAGTAGATCAGGTCTTTAGAGACTAAGGTGATCAGTCTTAAGCTTAATAAGTAATTCGTAGTGAAGGTAAGCTGAGAGTATCTATAAGGATAAATACGAAGTTAATTGCTAAAGAGCTATAGAAGTCTGACTATAAACTGGGTTCGGGGTTATACTATATATAAGTCCTGAATAGTATACCTATCCTATCCTGAGTGATCACCTAGGTATATGAGGTAATTGTAATTAGTTAGTGAGTCTAACTAATCACTAAGCATTCCTTCCTATACTCTACTAATCGTTTCCTTATCTTATTATCACGTGACTTATTTTATAGTTCTTCTATACCGAGTAAGTCCCTATTATTCCTATAATCCTATAATATAAATATCCTATCCTAGTCATCCAACGCCTAAGTAGGTCGTTCGACTATTATCCTTGCTTATAGGTTATAATATTAGGTCCCCTCTCTAAAGGTCTTATCCTCAAGACCTAATATAAGTAGGTCGTTAGTCCTAGGTTAGGGATCCGTTAATCGTACTTCCTAATTTATCCATAATACTAACACTATATTAGGTTGCATTCAAAAATCGAAATCGAAATCTACCTCTACTCTTTATTATTATAATTACGCGCTATATATTACTAAGTTTGGTTTAGTTATCGATATACCTTATTCCTATTATTATTCTTTAGGGAAGCGTTATAAACTTCTTCCTAGTAGTGAAGTTTATAGCGAGTATACCTGTTTAGGGCGGTTATATAATATAGTAGTAGATGCTATTTATGCCTATGGGTTTCTTAGTATCCTTTGGTTATTCTAACTTGCTAACTATTATTATAGTTAATTATCTACTAGATAAGGCTGCGCGTCTAGAGGATGCTAAGGTAGCTAAAGAGGAGGTTTTAAGGAAGAATGCTGCTACCTTACGTGCTATATAGGCTAAGTTAGACGAGTCTATAGCGTAGTTAGATCGCTTATATAAGCAGAAGAGGATAGTATTTTAAAAGGGTTATAAGGTTATAGAGGAGGAGTTAGTAGCTTCCTCTATATTAGAGGTTTAGTCTATAGGTAGTTTCGGGGTATTAGACTTAGATACTATCCTAGGTAACTAGAATCTAGGTACTCCGAATTTCTTATCGGGGGAGCCTTAGTTTATTTCTAGTATTCCTAGGCGGATAAACGGTTTTCCTTATCGCAGTCGGTCTACTTCTATTAGTAGTTTAGTAAAGCGGTGCGGGTATCTAATTCGTTTATATCTAGCGTTCTTCTAGACTAGTATAATAGGCGCTAGTATAGTTTCTTATTCTTAGTATTATTGCTAGTAGATCGTGAGTTCGTTTTCTATATTAGTGATATTCTTAGCTAGTTCCTATATATCGTCTTTATAACTATATCCTTTCTACTTAATAAGATATTAGTATCCCTCTAGTTCCTCTAGGTAGTTAAGAATTTATTTAACTTCATACTCTAGTTTATTATCTTCTATAATAATAAGGTTGCTTATTTATAATCCTCATAGGGCTAGTTCGAGTAATAAGATATAGAATACTAGGTAATACTTTATAGTTTCTAGGAGTTTAAGCTCGTAGTTAACTAGTAAAATTACTTATAAAATTTTAAAAAGTCCGAGTTTTTTATAGTTAAGTTTATTACTTAGTTATTTTATTTTAATATTTCGCTATATAAGATAGGCGCTATCTCCCTCTTTTAAGGTTAGTCCCTTAATCCTTTGCTAATTACTAAACCGTGCTATTCGTTATTATATAAATTCAAGTTCCTTATATACGTTTTCTTAGATATCCTTGATTTATTATACTAAAGCGATAGCTTTTACTATAGCTAGGTCTATCCGGGGTTCTCTATAGGTAGTTAGTTCGAATCTATAGTTAAGGTAGAAGGGGGATTCCTTAGTACTTTCTCTAATTACGTTATTATATATGAATTAGGCGACTAGGAGTAGTATAACCTAATTATCTTAGTTATAATTAATATAAGCGCAGAGGTAGGTTTTAAGGATTTAGTTAATCCGTTCTATTTATCTATCGGTCTGCAGGTAAAATGCAGTAGATATTACTTACTTAATACCGAGTTATAACATAATTAAGTTCTAAAATTTGGAGGTGAAGATCTTATCTCTATCTAATATAATTTCCTTAGGTATATTATAATTAGCTATAATATACTTAATAAAGGTATATATACATTCTTTAGCATTACTTACTTCCTTATATAGGATGAAGTAGGCATACTTTATGAGTTAGTCTATAATAACGAGGACGCTATTAAAGTATACTCCCATAAGGGGTTCTCGAGACTTTAGTAGTTTAATAATAAAGTCGAGGGATATAGATTGCTAGGCTACTTATAGCATAAGCAAAGGTTATAGCATGCTATATAGCTAGTATCGAGTAGGTTTGCTTTTGAGGCAGACTTTATAGTCTCTAATTACCTTTGCTATACGTTCTCTGCTAATCGTTCCTCTATATTGTTATTATAGTTATTTCTAGGTTTTTATAATTCCTTAGTAGCTATATATAGGGCGAGTATAAAACTCTATAATTACTTCGTTATCTAGTTTACTAGTCGGGCTAGTACTAGATCGTCTAGCTATTATTAAGAGTTTAGTTACTAGCACTAGGTCTCCGTTATTATTTCCTTTGAGGATTACCTAGGTTTCTTCTAATACTAGGATATTATAGTCTAGTTATTAGCTAAGAGCATTAGCTCTACTATTATCTAATCCTTTATAATAGATAATTCGAAAGTTAAATTCTAATAAGAATTCTAACTATCTAATTTATTATTTATTTAATACTTTCGAGGTAGTAAAGTGTAAAAGGTTCTTATAGTCTGAGTATATAAGTACTTCGTAGATAGTTCCTAAAAGTTCGGGTCTCTATTCCTTAAAAGCTTTGATAATTGCTATAAGTTCCTTATTATAGATCTAGTAGTTAAGTTCGGGTCTATAAAGTTTGCGAGAGAAGAAGGCGTATAGGTATAGTTATCCTTCTAAATCTTATTAGGATAGTTATGCTCTAATTATATAGTTAGATATATCTAGTTCTACTTCGAATTATTTCGTTAGATCTAGAATAATTAGGATAGGTTTGCTAGTAATAAGGTCCTTAATCTTCTAAAATGCTATCTATTATAGTTCTTCTTATATAAAAGGGGTATCTTTATAGCTAAGGCTAGTAAGAGCTATATTGATCTTACTATAGTCTTTAATAAATTTCTAGTAGAAGTTAATAAATCCTAGGAATCCTTAGACTTCCTTAAGATTATTAGATACTAGCTATTCTTTAATAGCTTTAACTTTATTTTCTAATATATAGACTTTTCTAGGGGTAATAGTAAATCCGAGGTATTCTACCTTCTGGGTATAGAATTCGCTCTTTTCCGGTTTAACTAGGAGTTTAGCTTCCTAAAGAGCTTATAAGACGTGATATATATCTTCCTTATATTTCCTAAGTATTAGCGAGAAGATCAGAATATTATTAAGGTAAACTACTATATAAATATCGATATATTTATATAAGATATAGTTAATTATATTTTAGAAAGTTATAGAGGTATTAGTAAGACTGAATAGTATAATAAAGTACTCGAAATATCCTTTCTATATTCTAAAGGCAGTTTTCTATTCTGCTCCTTATTTTATTCTAATTAAGGTATAAGCTCCTTTGAGGTTAAGAGCTATAAACTAGTTAGCTCTATAGAGTAGTTATCTTATTTTATCAATTAGTAGTAGTAGATAGCGATTCTTAATTATTATTTCGTTAAGCATATAATAATCGACGCATAGTTATAGTTTTCTATTCTTCTTTAGTATAAATAGGATTAGGCTTCCTGCTAGTAATATCAAAGGTCTAATATAACCTTTCTTCAGGTTTTCTTCGAGGTATTAGTCTAGGGCTTCTATTTCTATTAGATTAAATCTATAGATCTTATTAAATCGTAGTTCCTTCCCTTCTTTAAGGGGGATTTCATAGTTAAAACTAGTATATTTAGGTAGTCTAGTCTCTAACTTAGCTACGAAGAGTTTCTTATAAACTCTATACTCTTCTAGGATAGATAGAAATAAATCGTTCTTTTATTCGAGATCTATTATTAGTATAGCTTCTTTTGCCTTAAGGTAGTAGATATATTATTTTACTACTCCTTATTATATTAATTCGTTTAAGGCCTAATTTTAATAGGGCTACTTAGGAACTAAACCGTTATAGTCTTAATAGAGTTAGCCTTTTCTCTAATCTATCCGTAGGTTATTTGTTCATAGCTAGGGTAGTCCTAGCACTATATTATATATTCCTATATTAGTAATATCTAATTAGATTCTTTCTTTCCGATCCAGATAGCTTATCTTAAGGGGCGTAGTCTTGTTATAAATAATACCTCCTTTATATTTAAATTCTTCTCCTTCTGCTATATATAAGCAGTATAGTCGTTCTTTTCCCTCCTATTATACTTTTAGCTTATTAATAGCTCGGGGAGTAATATAATTAGCTTTAGCTCTGCTATTAATTAGCGCGAGCGTTATTTGCTAGTTAATAGTAACTTCTAGTTTAATATTACCCTTATATCCTTATAATATTTAGTAGATAGATCTTTTATTTATTACCTATTATAATCCTTCTTTAGTAAGCAAGTCTAGTTTTTTAACTACTTAAATAATCTAGGGTAAGTAATCTATTTTCCTTCCTATCTTGCCTTTATAAGGCTATTCTTATAGATCCTAACTTATAGAGGTCTAGGTCTATTTTTTATAATTCTCTAGGCGCGTGCTTTTTCTTAGTAGTATACTTAATACTTATCTTATTAATATTTATCCTATTTTATTATATTATTATATTAATATCTTATAGGAAATTATAAGCTAGGTCTAAAGATTATAAGGTTATCTTTAAATAATACTATAGTTTATCTAACTATAACGGATATTAAGTAAACTTCCCGAATAGGTTCGTCGTTATATCTTCTAGGGTAGACTTAGTAATTATGCTTTTCTCCTATATATTCTTTATATTTATTATAAAAGCATTAAGGCTAGAAGAGGGTTTAGTAGAGTTAGTAGTCGCTTCTTAGTGCGATATAGTCTTCTATATATAATTTAGGAACGTAGTCCCGTTCTTATTAGTTTACTAGAGTGCTATAGAAGTATTATTATTACTAGTCTTGAAATATATTTACTTCTTAATACTATAGAAGTTGCTTAGTCTCGTCTTCTTGATCGTTAGGTCCCTCTTTAGAGCTAGAGTTATTTATACTAGGGGCGTGCCTATAGGTAATCTCTGCCTAAGTATATTATTAAGCAATGTTATAAGGTTTATCTAAGTTATAAGATAAACTTTTATCTTCTCCGAAAGTCTAGTCGCTAGTTATACTAAGGAGTTATTATTCTATTAGCAGGTCGTGCTAATATTCTAGTTCTTCATTAGATTCTTCTTCGACTTATTTTTTAAGTTCTTAATTAATTTATTCGATCTAAGCGGGGTTTCTATATATATCTTTTCGTCGTTCTATATATATAAGCATAGCTCTTAGTTATCTTTCTTATATAGGGTTATAAGGTTCGTCTTGGATTCGTTCTAGATATATGAGTTTAGCTAACTAAAGGTATGCGAGTTTTTATTTATTATTATCTTCTAGTTCCTAGTTATATATAGTAGAGGATATACTAACGGGTTTGAGTTATTAGATCTATAGCATCTTATTAAGCTATTCTCTAGGCTTTCTTACTATTTTGCTATTATTAACGTATATTATTGCTAGAGTCTTAGGATAAGTGTCCGAGGCGGTTATATTATATCTGGATCATCCGAAGTTATTATCCCTTAGGTAGTAACCTAATATTTCTTTATCTTTAAGATAGATTTAATAATTATTATTATAGCACCCGGTCTATAATAGCGATATATAGGGGGCTTTAGAGATCGTGTTAACTTATCGTGGTCTCTCTGTTATAGGCTTCTAAGGAAGCTTCTTAGGTTATATATAGTCTTTAGCGACGTGACCTTGTTTATTATAGTTCTAGTATTTAGGGTTCTAGGGCTTTTTATTATTAGGCTTAGTTATTATACTGAGATCTATAGGTCCGCTATATTATCTATAGGCGGTACTTTATCGGGTGTTATTCTAGTTATTACGGGGCTTGTTATCGTTTCGTTAACTATTGAACTTATATTAAGGCTGCTACTAGTACTTGCATCCTAAGTTAGGTCCTTGTCGTTTTTCGCCTTTTTCTTTATAGTATTCGAATAACTAGTTATTAATCTTAATCGTAAGCTCGGCATACTAGAGGAAGTTATTAGGGCGGTTAATCTTAATAATCTTATCTTTAACTTCATCCTTAAGTCCTTAGTAGAATATAAAGATCTTAGTTTCCTTAGTAAGGTTGAGTTAGATACTTAGTTATCTAAAAGTAGTAGCGAATTCTTTAGTAGATTTAGTTTATCAAAGTTATAATAATTCGTACTTAGCTTATTGCTTCTTATCGGGGTCCTGGAAGAGCGAGCGGAGGGTATCTTCGAATCCTTAGAAACTATTATAAATATCGCGAGTTTCTATAGAGCATTTATCCAGGGTTTTATACTTAAGGAATTCTTCTTAAATAGGTTTAAACTATTTAAGGGCTCGTCCTCTAAGATAAGTAGCTATATAGACTACCTTTTCGGTCTAATTAGTAAAATCGCTATAGTAGAAATTCTAATAGTTCTTAACTTAGATTAGGAATCCTTTGAGATATCTAGGGGTGCTATTATAGGTTATTAGGGGACTAAGCTTAAGCTTCTATTATCCTCTAGTAGGGGTTGTAATAATATTAGCAGCAGCGCGTAGGGTTCTGATTTCTTTCTGGAGTTCCTTAATATTAGTATTACTATTCTATCCTCTTAGATAGATAACTTCGTTTTCTAGATCTGTAATATGCTAAGGGCTGTTTCCTAGTTATTATATTATTCTTTTAAGGCTTTGAAGTTCTATAGTAGTTTTATTATATATAGTCTAGATTTTAGCGATATTATTATCTTCTTTCTTAACTCTAGTTCGGAGTTGGTTATAGGTATCTTTTTTCAGGGTTACCTTATCGTTAGAGTCTATAGCTATAGGGGCTCCTTTAAGTTCTTTAGCTAGGTTTTAGACTATTTGCTATAAAGAAGAGGAGGTTCTAGGAGTAGGTAACTTAGCAGAGGCGCGAGAAGATATCTTATCTATATTATTTAGTAGTCTTAATAGTTAACTTACTAAATAGGAGCAATCAAAGTATTATAGTTAGCTATCTAATAGTAGGGTCTACTAATAGAAGCTAGGGATTGAGACGTAGTAATAGTATACTTAGGTTATAGTTATAGGCTAATAGTAGATCAGGTCTTTAGAGACTAAGGTAATTAGTCTTAGGCTTAATAAGTAATTCGTAGTAAAAGTAAGCTAAGAGTATCTATAAGGATAAATATAAAGTTAATTGCTAAAGAGCTATAGAAGTCTAACTATAAACCGGGTTCGGGGTTATACTATATATAAGTCCTGAATAGTATACCTATCCTATCCTAAGTAATCACCTAGGTATATGAGGTAATTGCGATTAGTTAGTAAGTCTAACTAATTACTAAGCATTCCTTCCTATGCTCTACTAATTGTTTCCTTATCTTATTATCACGTGACCTATTTTATAGTTCTTCTATACTAAGTAAGTCCCTATTGTTCCCATGATCCTGTAGTATAAATGTCCTGTCCTAGTCGTCCGACGCCCAAGTGGGTCGTTCGACTGTTATCCTTGCTTACGGGTCGTAACAAGAAACTAGGTTTAAACCTTAAATATATATACGATAGACTCTATATTAATTATATATAATCGATATAATATAAATCATAAGCTAAAATACCCCCTAAGAAAATATGGAAGAACGTTATTTAACTTATTCAACTTTAATCTATTATTAAAATATCTGAAATAAATTTAACTAAGAAATAAGACCGTATTTATACTCCTAGGAACGCCTAATAACCAAGAGCTACTATTAGAAAAGAGCTTAATATATTTAGATCGTAATTACTTAGTCAAATCTAGATGTAAAATACTAAAACTACTTATAAATTCAACTTTAGCAGTAGGAGAAATAGCTGTAAAGTCCTCTTCTATTACTATTTCTTAAGTAATATAATACTGTTTGATTTTACTCTTTACGTAATCTAACTTTACTATTAATTTATCTAGTTTAGTCTATAGTTTATACAAAGCTTTAGCCCTCTATAGAATTTCCTCCTTAGCTACCTCTTTATTTTTAAGAAGAGTAGCCTATTCTAAAAAAAAAATTCCGAATTAGTTTGAAATGAAATCCTAGATTACTAAAGAAAATTGGAAGGTAACTTACAAGTATAGACTATATCTACTATTATATTATAAGAATAGCTTAAGTAAGGAGATTTGCTATAGACATTAGTACTAGGGAGTATCGAATAAAACTTCCCTAGCGCGTAATAATCTAAGTAATATATGATAACCATAATTTATACATTGGGAATTCAAAGTATATAGTTCCAATAATAAGAAGTCGAAGAAGAACTTCATGTTTAAATATACTAAATTTAAGTGATTTGGATTGAATTAAAGAACTTAGCTAGTTATATATATCAAAACTAAAGGGGTATAAAGTAACCGCTTAGTGTGCGTAGTAGGGCGGGATATATATATAGAAGCAGCAGTAAATCCAGTTAAATCGAGCGATATCAACCTCAGCTAGCTTTATTCATACATACTGCGCGGATTCATACGCACAGTTTTCAGACAGTTACATATCAATACACTCGTCATATTTGACCACATATCGTACAATTTAACATATAACACAGACCAGCATTTCTTACCTCATCTGACGTGTTAGGGTAAGCGCTAATGCGACGTGACAGAGAGTCTCGCTTGCGTGTTATGTGCAGAAAGCTGGAGACAGTGGTGCGGCCGGGGTTTCTGAGCAATGAGCACCTGATTCCACCCTCGTAAACCGACGCATAGGTGACATCCAAGCTACGCAAAGCAGTTACGTTCCATTGTCAGAGCGGTATTGCTGATATCATCTCTCGCCCGAAGCTGTAGTAAGTCATATGTTGGGTTTGAATGAGACGTACGTAGAGTTTACGGATTTTCCACCAACGGACTTCTGTAAACACGGCTTAGCGTACAAGGATTCCGGAGATAACTGCTCCAGTCGCAGGAGCTTTGCTTGTAGCTTACACAGTGCTTTATGTATACAGGCACTTGTTCTTAGACCTGCATGTGGCAAGGGGTAATGTCTCGTGATGACTTGATGCAGGCTGGCTGTAGGTTCAGTGGTTTGTCTCTTTCTCAACTTTCTTATCGTGTCTACTGCCTTGGTATATATGTTGAGCTTGTGCCTGGCCTTAAGGGGGCTTTTGAGAATATAGATCGATATCATGAGCCCTTTCCACCTAGCTTACTCAACACTTAGTACCTTCTTTTAGTATCCATACATACCTGCATATCGCCAAAATGACTTCCACCCTTGTTGGGCCAAAACGCGAGGTTGCGAGTATCTTCAACTCGGCCATCGCATCGGCAGCTATCGGCGCGGCCTGGGAAGTTGGCCTCCTCGACGAACTACGCACGCACAAAAAGATTAATGTCGACCAGTTCGCAACACAACATAACCTAGACCTTAGTTCGACAAAGGGTCTGGTCACAGCCCTGGCTGTTGTTGAGGTAGTCCAACACGACCATGACAACAACACAATATTGCCTGGCATACTTTTGGACGAAACTTATCAAAACAAGTCGCTGTTTCATTGGCTCAGCCTCGGGTCTGGCGGGCTTTTTTCACGCATGCAGTACGTCGTGCGCAAGGAGAACCGCAAAGGAAGCTTCTACACCCGCGATGCTGCCGCCATTGCGTACGCTTGCCGCGATATAAATCGCGAGCATTTCGACCCGGTCTTCTGGGCTGCGATGGACGGCCTCCATTACAAGTTCCACCAGGTGGTCGACCTGGGAAGCGGCAGCGGAGAACGTCTCATGCAGATCCTCGACCGTTATCCGGGAACGAGCGCTATCGGCGTCGATGTAGCTGGCCCTGCTGTCTTGATCGCCGCCCAGGAGGCACAGAGGCGTGGCCTCAGCGATCGGCTGTCTTTCACTGAGGGTGATGCCCGTGAGATAGCATTCCGTGACGAGTTCAAAGACGTTGATCTTCTGACGTGCTTCATGATGGGCCACGACTTCTGGCCTCGCGCGAATTGCATCATGACACTGCAGCGCTTGCGCAAAGCGTTTCCCAAAGCTCGCCGCTTTCTGCTGGGGGATACGACGAGACTGCTCTTGGACAGCCCGCGCTCAAGATTCGCGGTAACAGAGCACGATGTTCCCATCTTCACACTGGGTTTCGAGCTTGCCCATGCTATGATGGGCGTCTACTTGCCAACCATGGAGGAGTGGGAAGGTGTTTTTGCTGAGAGTGGTTGGCGTTGTTTGAAAACCCATCTTGTCGAGTCGTCGTACTTGTCTGTTATTTTTGAACTTGAACAAGCTTCGTGATTTCCGTCTTAGGTTAACGCATCGTGTAAGGAGTCTTAGTATAAAGTAAGAAGGTCGACGAGTAGGGATATTAGTAACTCTTATTCAACTCTACTCTCTCGCTGTCTCTCTCTCTCTACGACAAAGGATAATTATTAGTAATCTAATAGTATAGTGTTACGGTCAGCTATCCGACAGTAGGGTCTGCTAACAAAAGCTGGGGATTGATACACTATAACAGTACACGGGTCGTGGTCGCAGTTGTAGGTTATAGGCTGTAGTAGATCGGGTCTTCAGAGGCTAAGGTGATTAGTCTTAGACTTAATAAGTGATTTATAATAAAGGTAAGCTGAGAGTATCCTGAGGATAAATACTAAGTTAATTTCTAAAGAGCTATAGGAGTCTAACTATAAGCCAGGCTTAGGGTTATACTATATATAAGTCTAGTTTAAATATATTCCTCTATACCTTGGGTTAATCTAGATTAAAATAATCTAGAATAACTATTTAAACCCTAAGTTATATTTAATTATATTAATCCTAAATAATCGTTATCTTATTATTATATAACCTATACTATAGTTCTTCCGTTCCTAAGTAAGTTCTTATTATTCCTATGATCTTATAGTATAAATATTCTATCCTAGCCGCCTAATGCCTAAGTAGGTCGTTTAGCTGCTATTCTTATTTATAGGTTATAATATTAGGTCCCCTCTCTAAAGGTCTTATCCTTAAGACCTAATATAAGTAGGTCGTTAGTCCTAGGTTAGGGATCCGTTAACCGTGCTTCCCGATTTACTTATAATACTAATACTATATTAGGTTATATTTAAAAATCCGATTCTCGTAAAGCTTATTATGCTTAAACTCGTTATAACTATCAGGCTCTCGGTACTCTTATTAGATATCGTGGTTATAATGCTATGCTATGTTCCCCTTATTTCTAGCATAACCGGGTATATAAGATAGATCTTACTAACTTAAAGCGTTATAATAAGTATATTAAGCATAGGTTTTCAAACTATAATAGCGGTAATATAGCGAATACTTATAAGTAGTCGAGGCGCTTATTCTTGCTTTTAGTAATAGTTAACCTATTATAATAAATCGTTACTTTAACGAATAGAAAAAGGTAGAGCGAGAAGAGGAGGAGGCTAAGGAGGCGTTAGAAACTTATAGACTTAACTAGCTATAGCTTTAGGTCGTTTATCTTATCTTTATAGGTATAAAAGGTTCTTAAAGGAGCGTAGTTTAGACTTAATCCGTTATAGAATATAGTTTATTAATAAGTAGGAGGCGGAGGAGCGTGCTCTTAAGGCATAGGAGTCCTGGGTAGTAGAGGATCTATTGCTATAGGGTGCTCCTAATAAGTTAAATTAATCCTCCTTAGGTATAGGGGTTATAGACTTAGGTATTCCTCTGAATATGGGTTCTTCTGAGGTTTCCTAACTAGCTTCAGGTATTCCTAGGCGAATAAATAGTTTTCTTTATTGCAGTCGGCCTACTTCTATTAGTAGTCTAATATATTTATATAGATATCTAATCCGCTAGTAACTAGCTATACTCGGGAGGGTAGCTAGTATAGCTAGCGTGATAGTTGCAGGTGCTATATCTCATTCTTAATACTACTACTAGTAGATTGCAAGTTCTTCTATTATATTAGTAATATTTTTAGCGGGTTCCTATATATTATCTTCGTATCTATATCCTTTCTACTTAATAAGGTACTAGTATCCTCCTGATTCTTCTAGGTAGTTAATAATCCATTTGACTTCATATTCTAATTCATTATCTTCTATAATAATAAGATCGTTTATATATAATCCTCATAGGGCTAGTTTAAGTAATAAAACGTGGAATATTAGATAGTATCTCATAGTTTCTAGTAGTTCGAGTTCGTAGTTAACTAGCGAAATAACTCGTGAGATTTTAAAAGGTCTAAGTTTTTTATAATTAAGTTTATTACTTAGTCGTTTCATTTGTTTCGTTTTAATATTTTTCTATATAAGATAGGCGCTATCTCCCTCTTTTAAGGTTAGTCCCTTAATCCTTTGCTTATTACTAAATTTTGTTATTTATTATTATATAAATTCGAGTTCTTTATATACGTTATCTTAGATATCCTTGATTTATTATACTAAGGCGATAGCTTTTACTATAGGTAGTCCTGCTTATAGTTCTCTATAGGTAGTAGGCTTAAATCTATAGTTAAGGTAGAAGGGGGATTTCTTAGTGCTTTCTCTAATTATACTATTATAAGCGAATTAGGCAATTAGAAGTAATATAACCTAATTATCTTAATTATAATTAATATAGGCGCGGAGGTAGGTTTCGAGGATTTAGTTAATTCGTTCTATTTATCTATTAGTCTGCGGGTGGAATGCAGTAGATATTAATTATTTAGTACCGAGTTATATTATAATTAATTTCTAAAACTTTAATATAAAGATCTTATCTCTATCTAATACGATTTCCTTAGGTATACTATAGTTATTGATAATATACTTAAGAAACGTATAGGTATATTCTTTAGCGTTGCTTACTTCTTTATATAGGATGAAGTAGGCATACTTCGTGAGTTAGTCTATAATAATAAGAACGCTATTAAAGTATATTCTTATAAGGGGTTCTTGAGACTTTAGTAGTTTAATAATAAAGTCGAGGGATATAGATTGCTAGGCTATTTATAGCATAGGCAAAGGTTATAGCATGCTATATAGCTAATATTGAGCGGGTTTGCTCTTTAGGCAGACCTTATAGTCCTTTATTGCCTTTGCTATATATTCTCTAGTAACCTTTTCTCTATATTACTATCGTAGTCGTTTCTAGGTTTTTATAATTCCTTAGTAACTATATGCGGGGCGAGTATAGAACTCTATAATTGCTTTATTATCTAATTTGCTAGGCGGGCTAGTACTAGATCGTCTAGCTATTATTAAGAGTTTAGTTACTAGCACTAAGTCTCTATTATTATTTCCTTAAAGAATCACCTAGGTTTCTTCTAGTACTAGGATATTATAATCTAGTTATTAGCTAAGAGTATTAGCTCTGCTATTATCTAATCCTTTTTAGTAAATAATCCTGAAATTAAATTTAGATAAGAATTCCAACTATCGGATTTATTATAGATGTAATAGTTTAATTTAGATCTATAGAATTTATAAGAGAAGAAGGTATATAAATATAGTTATCCTTTTAAGTCTTATTATAATAGTTATACTCCTAGGGCATAGTCTAAGGAGTCTAGTTCTACTTCGAATTATTTAATAGGATCTAGAATAATTAGGACTAGTTTGCTAGTAATTAGGTCCTTGATCTTTTAGAAGGCTTTTTATTATAGTTCTTCCTATATAAAGGGTATATCTTTATAGCTAAGACTTATAAAAGCTATGTTAATTTTACTATAGTTTTTGATATACTTGCAGTAGAAGTTAATAAAGCCTAGGAATCCTTAGACTTCCTTAAGGTTCTTAAGTACTAGCTATTCCTTAATAGCTTTAACTTTATTTTCTAATATATAGACTTTTCTAGGAGTAATAGTAATTCCGAGGTATTCTACCTTCTAGGTATAGAATTCGCTTTTTTTAGGTTCTACTAGAAGCTTAGCTTCCTAAAGTACTTATAAGACGTAGTATATATCCTCCTTATATTTCTCGAGTATTAGCAAAAATATAAGAATATTATTAAGGTATATTATTATATAAATATCGATATATTTGCATAAGACGTAGTTAAGTATATTCTAGAAAGTTGCAAGGGCGTTAGTAAGACTGAAAGGCATAACGAGATACTCGAAATATCCGTTATATATTTAAAATATAGTTTTCTATTCTTCTCCTTATTTTTTTCTAATTAAGTTATAAGCTCCTTTAAGGTCTAGGGCTATATACTAGTTAGCTCCGTGGAGGAGTCGTCTTATTTTATTAATAAGGGGTAATAAGTAGCGGTTCTTCATTATTATTTTATTAAGTATATAATAGTTAATATATAGTTATAGTTTTCTATTCTTCTTAGCTATGAATAGGATTAGGCTTCCTGCTAGTAATATCAAAGGTCTAATATATCCCTTTCCGAGGTTTTCTTTGAGGTACTTATCTAGGGCTTCTATTTCTATTAGATTAAGTCTATAGATCTTATTAAATTATAGTCCCTTTCCTTCTTTAAGGGGGATTTCGTAGTTAAAGCTAGTATATTTAGGCAGTCTAGTTTCTAACTTAGCTATAAAGAGTTTCTTATAAACTCTATATTCTTCTAGGATAGATAGAAGTAGATCGTTCTTTTATTTAAGATCTATTATTATTAGTAGTTATAATATAGCTCCTTTTGCTTTGAGGTAGCAAAGGTATCGTTTTACTACTCCTTATTATAATATCGATCCGTTTAAGGCCTGATTTTAATAGAGCTACTCAGGGACTAAATCGTTATAATCCTAAGAGAGTTAGCCTTTACTCCAATCTATTTATAGGTTGCTTATTTATAGCTAGGGTAGTCCTAGTATTATATCGTATATTCCTATATTAGTAATATCGAATTAGATTCTCTCTTTCCGATCTAGGTAGCTTATCTCAAGGGGCGTAGTCTTATTATAGATAATACCTCCTTTATACTTAAATTCTTCTCCTTCTGCTATATATAAAGAGTATAGTCATTCTTTTCCTCCTTATTATACTTCTATCTTATTAATAGCTTATGGGGCGATGAAATTAGCTTTAGCTCTACTTTCGATTAGCGCGAGGGTTATTTATTAGTTAATAGTAACTTTAAGTTTAATATTACCCTTATATACTTATAATATCTAGTAAATAGATCTTTTCCTTATTACCTATTATAATCCCTTTTTAGTAAGCAAGTCTAGTTTTTTAATTACTCTAATTATCCGGGGTAGGTAATTCTTTTTCCTTCCTATTATACCTTAGTAAGGCTATTCTCGTGGATTTTAATCTATAGGGGTCTAGGTCTATTCCTCGCGATTCTCTAGGCGTATGCCTTCTCTTAGTAATATACTTAGTATTTATCCTATTAATATTTATCCTACTTTATATTATTATTATATTAGTATTATATAGGAAATTATAGACTAGGTCGGAAGATTATAAGGTTATCTTCAAATAATACTATAGTCTATGTAATTATAGTAGATATTAAGTAGATTCCTTAGATAGGCTTATTATTATATCTTCTAGGATAGAATTAGTAGTTATACTTTTCTCTTATATATTCTTTATACCTATTATAAAAGCATTAAGGCTAGAAGAGGGTTTAATAGAGTTTGTAGTTACTTCTTAGCGCTAGGTAGACTTCTATATATAGCTAGGGGGTATAGTCCCAGTCTCGCTAAGTAGCTAAGGTGCTATAGAAGTACTATTATTATTTATCCTATAGCATATTAACTTCTTAGAATTTCATAAGCTACTTAGTTTTTTCTTTATTATTCTCAGATTCTTCTTCTTTAGAACTAGAGTTATTAATCCTAGGGATTAGTCTGCTATAATATCTTATATTCTAGCTAGCTATATTAGCTAGAGAGTTAGAATTATAAGGGATCCTATCTAAGTTAAACCTAGATTCGGGTTTACTAAATTTCTAGTTGCTCGTTAGGCTAAGTAGTTATTATTCCTCTAGGGGATCGTGCTAATATTCCGGTTCTTTATTAGATTCTTCTTCGACTTATTCTTTAAGTTCTTAATCGATTTATTCGATCCTAGTAGGGTTTCTATACATATGCTTATCGGAATAACTATCCTGCGCAGGTAATAGTACCAGAAAGATAGGGTTCTTCCGTAATACTATAGTTATTCGTGATATCTATCTATCGTAGGTATGGTAGTTACGATAGCTATATAGGCAGTCCTTACGTATAGGGTCCTGGCCCTCCTATTAGTTAAATCAGCGCAATAGGTAGGTCTGAGCGGCCCGACGTAGCGCCAGTCGGGTTAGCGATAAACTGCCGACTAGGCTTCTAATACTAGCAGTCTTTTATTACTACTAGCCCCTACCCTATAATAGCCTATATTCGTCGAGATAACCACTAAATAGCAACTACTTATAAAAGGGGCCTAAATAGCCTAATAACCGCAGTTTTCGCACGTTTTATCGTTATCCCCCGATATGCTATATATCCCTAGCTACTATCGAACGACCTACCCCTCTATCTATATCGTCGCCTTATTATTATTAATAAGCTATTAGAGGGCTTTATTCGGCGTTAACTTCGTAAGTCTATTAGCTAGGTTATTATTACTATAGACCTAGCAGATCTCTACGATCTCATAGTGCTCGTACGACTACTATAGCGCTATTATATCGATTATAAGGCGCTTTTCTTTCGTTATACCTAGCTTAACGAGGCACTTATATAGCAAATATGAGTTAGTATAAATAATAGTTAATATCAATAGTAGGTTTAGTCGATCGGAGACCTTTTGGAGGGTTATTGCGATCGCATAGGCTATATCGACGCTAGCAACTATGCTATAGATCTCCGAGGCTAGTATGCTACGGGTAACGCATTTTGACTTTATTAAGCTATAGTAGATAATATTACTATTGATTTCGAATATATTAATAGCCTTATTATTATTAGTCTTATTAGCTAGTATAATAATAAAACCTAGTTATAACGATAGGTCGTTATTATTAGCAAAAGATCTATTAATAAAAATAAATAGTTTCGCAGTAGCGAGGTTAAGCGGGATGAAACTGAGGCCTCTATCGAGGGATCGCGACTGCTAGAGTATTCGCTAGTTAAGGGTTCTAACGTCGTTATCTATAGGGTTTTGCTATTATATAGCAACGGATAGGTTGAAATAAGCCTCGGGTTGGTAAATTAATGCGATATATGCACTATGGGTGCGTTATTTAATATATTGCTACTTTTAGATAGCTTCGTCAGCGGAGGGGTCGATAGGGTGCAACTTAAGCCCTTGGTCCTTTTGGCGGAGGGTGAGGGTATTGCTATTATTAATCGTCACGATCCTACTATTAAATATAAGGGGGTTATTAATAGCGAGGGTCTGCTTAGGTTTAGCTAAAAAGCTAGCTTTAGTTAATTTAGCCTCCTTAAGGGCGGAAAATACGTCGTTTAATAGGCCTAATATATTATTAGTTTATATACCTATAATAGCGAAAGATAGGTTATTTTTCGTTAATATAAGCAGGCAGGGGTTAAATAACGAAGTCTCTATCTCGAGCCTCTCTTTATAGTAGTAGCTATATATAGCCTACTAATAGGTGCTAGCCTTAGTAATACTATAAAGGGGTTTTATAACCTCTATAATAGTATTATCGGGGTATTTATACTATATTTAAGCGGGGATTTTAGCGAGGATAGGGCGGGTGAGATAGGTAGCAGACTAGATATAGGCTTAGGTGATATTATAGATCTAAAGGGTTTTGCTATTAGCTAATAATAACGGGGCGATTGCGAGGATTAGCTATTAACTAGCTCTTTAGATCGTAGGGGCCTAGGTTAAAATAGCCTCTTTATTATTATTAGTATAGCCCTAAATAATAAGTCTCGACTTCTCATAGGGCTAGGTTATCTTACCTTTAACCTCGTTAACGATATAGGAGTAGAAAATCCGGATCCTATTATAGCGGGCAGGGTTATACCTAATGAAGTTAAATACGCCTTATTTAATAAGGGATTCGATCTCTTATCGGGTCGACTACTTAAAAGGCTCTCTAGGGGTTATAATCACGCTATCGTTATATAACTTAATAGCGAGATCGTGGTCGGATTGCTCTTTAGCGGATAGGAAGGCCTCATTAGTAGTAGTAATATCCGTTTTAGCGAGGAGTGTAGTTAAAGTCGGACCCGGCGCTAGGTTATAGCGAGGCCGTCCTCAGCGCTGTGGTAGGGCGGGAGCTGCGTTGTTAGTAATAATAATAGTATTATAGACTTCCTCAGTTGCGGTCCTATCGTTATTGCCGTCGGGTTTCGTTGGCGGGTCGGTCGACTAGTAATAAGGTTTAACGATAGTCGACCGGAAGGATTTTAGCCCGTTAGATAGTTAAACTACGTATTCGTAGCTATCGTTAGCGATAAGCTAGTAAGGGCCCTTCTAGCCGTCTTTTTTATGCTATACTCTAACCTCTGACTAGAGAGGTAGGCTTAATATAGGCTTAGTTATAGGGCCGTTTCGGGCTATAATAGCCTTATTAACCTAATAACTAGCATAGAGTTAGCAGATCTTATTAGTAGCTTTCTATATAGCTTAGGCGCGTTATATAATTAATAGCAAGGGTGCTAAATTATCCGTTAGGCGCGGGTAAGCTCTAAATAT
Source organism: Colletotrichum sansevieriae (assembly GCA_026260285.1). Lineage (NCBI taxonomy): Eukaryota > Fungi > Ascomycota > Sordariomycetes > Glomerellales > Glomerellaceae > Colletotrichum > Colletotrichum sansevieriae. Next base: position 27,766 of record JAOQIF010001007.1, read on the forward strand.
TAGTAGGGTTAGTATTAGGCTATTAGGTCTAGCGATATTATTAATAGCTTTTATAGCTATTTAGAGGGTAATATCGGGGTTAGTAGAGGGATCTTCCGCCTGGATAATCTTATAAGCCTAGCGTAATAGCTTATAATATTATTTAACCTTCCTAATGCTATTATAAGCCTTAACTAGGACCTCTTTTATAGAGATCGCTATCTTTTGCATAGATTAGCGAAATTTAGCGGATCGAAAGGAGGTGCTAGTATTAGTAACTATCTAGTCGGGTAGGCCCTAGTATATATCGATCTAGCAGAGCTAAAGGGTCTGCTATATAGTTTTAGTAGATATATCCTTTATAAAGCGTGCTGCGTTAAACATAGTAGCTATATTAATAACGTAGAGGGTAGGGTAGTTACTATTAAGATATATAATATTAATAATAACCTCGTAGTTGAAATTGCAGTCGTCTTTTATTATAAACTTAAACCGATAGGGGCTGCTACTATAGAGTTAGTAGTAATAGCAAAACTTTATTAATTTATTAATAACGTTAATATCAACGGGGTAGCTAGCGCGCTAGAGGACTTTATGGAGTTATTAGATAGATAGGTAGCTAAAATAACGGTAGATATAGCATAATTCGATGTTAGTAAGGTTATAACTTACGATAGCCTCTTCTAGGTTAGTTATAAACTATAGGTAGCCCTATAGTTATATAACCGGGGTCGTGAGGTCGTTACGAATAAGTTAGTTAGCGATATTATCGAATTTTACGCTAAGTCGGTCTATATTATAAAGGGATAATAAGAAGGGGGTATTCGTTAGCATTATATAGAAGGTTATGTCGCTAAAAGGAGTCGTAATAACCGTTATTCTGAGGGATTCAATAGGGTTAGCGCTACTAAAGCAGATCGAGGCTGCCCTAGCTATAGAGGGGTTAAGTTAGTAGTTAACCCTCTTTTATAGGGCTAGAAACTGCAGGTAACCCCCGGTTAAATACTAGGCTGCGCTAGAGTCGGGGATAATCCCTCTAAATATAGTTAATAAGTAATAGTTAGTAATATATATTACAACGGGGTTATTATTTTTATTAACTAACGCGTTATAAGAGGGTTCAACGCAGTTAATCGCATAGAGGGTCGACTAGTTAGCTAAGCGAGTTATCACGTTACTGCTATTAACTGCGGTAGGTTAGCTAAAACAGGCAGTAGTGAGGAAGGCCTCGTTAGTGCTATTACCCTCGTTGCTATCGTTATTAATAGATAACGACTAGTAAAAGAGGGTAATAGGGTCGTTAATAATAGAGGGGTTAGCTGCAGTAGCCGCGAGGTCTTCAATACCCTCATACCACGCTAAAAACTAGTGATATTTAGCAGGGTTAGCGTTATTTTAGATATATTAGCTGCTCTTGAATTTGCTATAGGCCTTATAGCGATCGTTGTTAATATATTTCATCGACTAATAGCCGGGTTTGCTGCAAATATAGTACTTTTTAGCTCTTGCTGCGTTATTAAGGCTATTACTAGCTATATGGGGCCTAAAACGATTCTTTCGGCTATTGCTATAGTAGGTATAGTTAGTCTAATAGACCCTAGTCCTATTATTATTTTTAGCGATATATTGCTCTATAGGCTAGGTTATTATTAAAATAGCTAAATATAACTAGCTAAGGACCCCTTCTATTAACTCAGCAGGGTTAAAGAGGTAAAAATAGCACTCTTTAACCCCTTAGCAGGCGTTAATAATATAGTCCTATAGGATGAGATCGGAGTAGTAGGCTAGTAGTAAGGCTTATTAGACTTTAGTTACGTAGTTAACGAGGATCTCTAAGCACTCTATCCTCGTTTTAGAGGGGTTATTATAGATAACCTAGGTTAATATAGCCTAGCGCTACTCTATTAGGTAGGCTTAGCGGGTATCGTAGGATTCGAAGTAGTTATAGAGTTTTTTAACTATAGCTAGGAGGCTTAACTAGGCGCTACTAAGTCAGTTGAAATAGTAATCGCAGGCTTAGCCTTTTAGTATAAAGGGGAGGGTGCTAGTAGCCTGCGATTGCTAGATCCCGACCTTCTCATAGATATCCCGAAAGATAGTCAATTTTACCTCTAATACGTTATATTTAGCGCCGCTATACTTTAAATTATTAGCATAAAGCTTAGCTAGATCCGTTAACTACTTTAGCATAGCTAGGAAGCTATTATAGCCTATATCCTAGTTATTATTAACTACGCTATCTCTGCTAGTAGGCGTGGTTTTTACTAGCGCTATTATAGGAGGGGCCTGTAGCTACGGGGTTCTTAGTTTACTATAGAAGTTATAAGTATTACTAGCTTAGGCGAGGTTCTTATTAGGCCTCGTGAGATAGGGCAGGCGTATAAGCATAACTAGTACTAATATCTTGCAAATAAATATTAGGTTATTAGCGAGATATTATAAGAAGTTATCCATATAAGCATCTAACTAGGCTTAGCTCTAGTAATAGAATTTAGGTCTAGTTATAGCCTTAATAAGCCTAATAGAGATTATTCTAGCTACTAGGTTAACCTATACCCTATAGCTAATAATATAGTCTTTGAGGGCCTTCCTAAGCTTCTGGTTAGTTTTGCTAAATAGGTTAGCAGTCTAGCTAATAAAGTTATATAAGAACTCGCGCTAGAAGGCTCGGCTAGTATTCTTATTAATCTTATAGACCTTAAGTTAATAGCCTATCTATATATTTACCTATTTAATAGATATATTAGGAATATCGTCGCTTTCCTTATCGATCTCGAAGACCTTGCCCTATAGGTCGGGCTAGATAATACCCTTAAGCTAGATAGGAATAGGGATATCGCTAGAAATAGATCCTTAGATAGATCTATTATAAGTAGTAGGAGGAGGAGGGGGGTTGCTACCTAGCTTAGCGGTTAGGGTAGCTATTATGAATAGAGTGGTGGAGGTGGGGGGTATAGTATATGTTATTTTTGCAATATTATAGCTTTTTGCGTCGAGGTTGTTATATATAGGCGTAAAGCAGCCTAGATGTTATCGCTATAGTCGCTTACTTAACTAATCGTCGTATATAGGCATAAAGCAGCCTAGACGTTATTGAATAGTTATTATAGTAGCCTGTAATAGTCGTTTCAATCCCTCTACTAGTAGCGGTGATATTAATAGCGGAGACGTCTCTTCTACTATAGGTAGTAATAAACCTTGCTAATCTATAGTAACTCGAGTAGTTATAATAGTTAAGTTAACTACTAATTAGTATT
>JAOQIF010001008.1:0-30982 GCA_026260285.1 Colletotrichum sansevieriae
TATGCGATGCTATTAGGGGATATTTTATACTAACTTAATAGGAGTCTATCTAATAGATCGCTATATATAGGTTTACTATAGAAGACCTTAAGAGAGATAGAGATATTTATAACTTTACTTAAAACTATTTTAAATATAATAGAGCGTAGATAGGACTAATATTTATAGTTAGCTAGCTATTAATAATCTTCTATAATATAATCAACCTAGAGCTTTAGTAATTCCTAGATAAACTAACTACTAGTAATACTCTCGAGGATTACCTTAATATAGCTGAGAAAAAACGCAAGGCAGTTTAGCGCAGACTCTAGGCGCTAGTTAGCATTAATTATATAGTAGAAGAATCGGATAATATAATATAGAATAATAATAAGGGATAATAGAATAACTGAGACTTCTAATAGGATAATTATAATAATCTGCAACCCTAATAATATTATTAACCTTAGCAATGCTTCTAGCGCTCTAATAACTATTAAAACTAGAAAGATCGCTACCTATAGAACTAGCTATAGAGAAACCTAGGTTTTTAATATTATATAAAATATAATAGACCGGGATAGACTAACTTAGATGCTTATTATATATAGGAGGATTATAACGATAACTATAATATCAACGACCTCGTTAATAGCAGCTATATCCTACTAGACGTATAGGAAGTCCCCTACGATTTAGCTACCCTATCGGAGCAACCGCGCAAAGAGGAAATAGCAGGCTAGATAACGGATATTATAGTTATAGTAAGAAGCCTGCTAGCGATCTCCCTAACTACTTCGGTTATAAACTCTACTATATACTACGTTAATAATATAGTAAATTTCGCAGGTCTCGTTGCAATTCTCCTAGTAAATAACACGCAGGTATTACTTAAGAAAAACTAAATTATTAATACCTAAGTAAAACTAGTAAAATAAATAATACTAGCTAAATAGATATATCTCCGCCTTAATATAAAAAGCGATAATATAGCTAGCCTAGAGGAAGTCTATATTAATATAGGCGCCTTAATAACTCTAGTTAATATTAATTAGGTGCTACGCTTTATGCGGAATCCTACGTTTTAAATAATAGAACTATAGAGGATAAATATAGTAGATTTAACCTTTTAGGTAATAGAGCAGGTTATATTTAACTTCTATATCCTAGGCACTATTAGCAACGTGGAGATTTATAGCTATATTATTATTATAGCTAGAGTTATAAATACCCTCGGAGCGAATCTTCTATTAGGAATACTATTCTATAAAGATTATAAGCTAGTTATAGACTTTAATAAGGGTATAGTTAAGTTCCGCTTAGTATATAGAATATAGTATCTAGTTTAGTTCAGGAGATAGTATTTAGTAACTAGATAAGTTAATAACGCCTATACTATAGTTATTCCCCCGCAGAGCGACGTATTTATTATTACTAGCTTTATTAACCTCCCTAAGTTAAGCTAGTAAGGCTCTAATACTTAGTAGTTTTAATCTAGTTATATAAGCGTAGTTAATATAATAGTTATAGCAGATAACCCTAAGTTTATCCTTATACGAAATATAATAGATAGGCTAATAATAATCCTAAGAGGATAGCAGCTAGGCTATATTATTCTAATAGAAGTAGAGGAGACTACTAACCTTATTAACTATATAGATATTATCACCCTTATAAGAAGAGAATTAAACTCGCGCTAGTTCTTATAATCTGAATTTAATAAGGCTATAAGTAATATAGCAGCTAGCGCGTAGTTTATAACCCCGCCTGCTAAATCTAGCCTAGGATTACCTCGTTAAGCGGATAATATTCTATCTTATAGAATATCTAAGCTAAAAGATATCCTAGTTATATATAATAAGGATAGAGTCGAGATCTATAATTAGAATGCAGTTTTTCCTAGTAGACTTAAGGAAATCCTCGATAACTAAGATATCTACTATTATAAGGGGATTATACCTATGCCGGATAACTAATATATATATATTAAGCTTATTAAAAGGTAGTAAAACCAGAAGGCTATAGTAAAGCCTTACCTCCTTAGCGCTAAAAACCTCGAAGTTATTAAGAATATCTATAGTAAGATATATACTAATAGTAAGATAGTATAGGGTGATAGGCTAATCCTAGTTATCTATCCGCTCTTCGTTATATAATAAGTAGTTAATAGTATAAAAAAAGGCAGGGTTGTTATTAACCTCTACCCTCTTAACCGAATCACTATCCTAGATATATACCCGCTTCCTAACTAAGATAATATAGTAGATACCCTCAGAGGGAAGAAATATATAACGATATTTAACGCTACTAGGTTCTTCTACTAACTACTAATCTACTTAAGATATTATAATAGGATAGTAGTAATAAGTCCCTATAGTATCGAGGTTTCTAATATTATCCTCATAGGATTTAAGAACTCGCTAGCCTATGCTTAGCATTTTATAGATCGCCTCCTGCACGACTATAGGCACTTTGCTTAAGTATATATCGATAATATTATTATCTTTAGCAATAATAATAAGGATTATCTCTAGTATATTAATATTATTCTCAAGCTCTTTGAAAATAACCGCCTTTATATTAGACCTAAGAAGTTCTTTATAGGGTTTCCTAAAGTAAGACTCCTTAGCTATATTATAAATACTAATAGTATTAAACGAATAGAGGATAGGATCATAGCTTTTAAGAACCTCTACTTCCTAAAAACTCTCTATAATATTAAGAGATACCTCGGAATAGCTAGATAGCTATAATGCAATATACCCTAGTATAATATTATTATAACGCTACTATAGGATAGAAAGACCCGTCTTATTATAAAACTCTATAATAAAAACATGCTTCCTAATAGTCTATTAAAAGTAGTTTAAATAAAAAGGGTCTAAAAGGTATTATTTAAGCTAATACTAAGTGAGCAAGAGGTATAGAATGCCCTCTAAGAGAATCTCTATAACTAGGTTATAAGATACTACTATAACCTAAATAAGCTTATATTTTTTAAGGTTAATACTTATAAAGGCAGCTTTAGGCTTATAATATTCTAACTAGGTATTCTATAGAATAGTATTAATATACCTAGCAAAGATATTATATAAATCTATATCTAATTAGTACTATTTCTATCTAAGGTTATATCGACCTTAGAAAAGCGATACTTCGCTATAGAGGTAGAGGTAATAGTAGTAGTATAAGCTATGAAAAAGCTCCGCAAGCTCGTGCAATCGAATAAGCACCCTATATAAATTCTTATAAATTACGTAGCTATAAAGGGAATTCTTATACATACCTCGCTATAGACTATAGACCTTAATAAGGCTAACCTGCGGCTTGTAAGCGCTACGAACTACCTATCGCAATTTAACCTTAATATTACCTATATACTAGGGAAGCTTAACGTTATCCCTAACGCCCTCTTACGCCTGCTATTGCTTATAGCCTCAGGACGAGCTAATAGGTTTAAGGATAGCGACGTTCTCGTAGAAATAACCTATAGTAGTAATAATAATAATAATAATATAGGATTTATAAGTATAGTTAACTAGTTAGCTGAGAAGTCATAAGCCTATAGAGCAATAGGGGAGATAACTATAAGCATTTCAGAGGACTTTATTACTAAGATTATAGATAATTATACTAATAATACGAGGTATAGTAAAATTCTTAAATAACTCCGATCCTAGTAGAAGGAACTAGGTAAATAGTAGTTACTATTTAACGCTACTACTAAGGAAAATAGCGCTAGAGCTACTAGGAGAGCCCTAAAATGCTATTAAACGACTCCTTAGAGTCTATCGCTAGAAGGGCTTATCCTTTATATAGCTACTAATAGCACCTAGAGACTCTATATCCCGCGTAAGTTAGTACCTGTAATTCTCCGCCTTAGTTATAATGAAAAATACTACTTTAGCGCAGACTATATAATAGCAGAAATATTAACTTTTTAGTTTCGCAATAAGAAGTTGCTTATATAATAATATATCGCCTACTATAACTAGTATAAAGAGAACTAAATTAACTACTAAAAGCTACTAGGATAGCTATAACCTATCCCCGTTATAGATATCCCTTATAATACTATTACTATAGACTTTATTACTAATATACCTAAGGTGCTATCCTACGGAAGTCCCTATGCCCTGCTAGGTTTCCCGGAGTTAGATATATTAGTAATAATAATATATAAATTCTTAAAGAAGATAATCCTTCTCGCAGGATATTTAACCTATAGAGCAAAAGAATAAGTAATAATCCTACTCTACGTATTTTTCCTCTTAGACTAGGGAATTCTATATTATATTATTAGTAACTAGGATCCTAAGTTTATTTCTATAGTATAGTATGCGATATTTAATACCCTTTATATTAGGCTCCTCCTTTTAATAGCATACTACCCCTAGATAGATAGGCAAAGCGAAAGAATAAACTAGACTACTAAAATCGTAATATAGTTCTATATATCTAAATCCCCTAATATACTATAGACTAATATACTACCTGCCCTATAGCATAATCTTAATAACTCCCTATCTGCTATAATTAGATAATTGCTAAACGAGGTTATACTCGGATTTAAGCTATGAAGTATCCTTAACGTAGTTATATAAACGAGCGCCCCGACTAAGAGCCTTACTATCCTTAGGGAGACGTATTAGAAGGAGGTATTATTACTTATTAATATAGCGAACGCCTCGCATAAGGAGAGATATAATAACTACTATACTAATATAACTTTTAATAAAAGGGATAAAGTCTAGATATAACTTAGCAAAGGATTCTACTTACTAAGATAATATAATAGTAAATAGACCTCTAGATAGATAGGACCCTTCTAAATTAAGCATATTATTAATCCTCTCGCTTATAAGGTGGATATTTCTAAGCACTAGCAGGTTTACCTAATCCTCTCTATAGCCTAGCTATATAAGCTAGCCTAGGGAGAAGACCCGTTTAATTATAAGACTTAGCTACTAAAGCCTATTAAAGTTAATAGTAGTAAGGAGTAGGAACTTAACTATATCGTTAAATAAAGAGTCTTATAGAGGAGTTATAAACCTATTATTAAATACCTTATCCGATAGAAAGGCTTTATAGCAAAAGATAATACCTAGGAATAAAGAGACTCCCTATTACTTAATATAAATAATCTCGTTAATAAGTATAACGCTAAATTCCCCCTTAACTAGGATACTAAAAGAGCTATAAGAAGGTATGCACCTTATATTTAACTAAATAGTTTTCCTATCCTTTTAATAGGATAAATATATATACCCTAAATTAATATTAGGATTGCAAATTTTCCCTTTATTATTACTATTTTTTACTATTAACTACTCTTCCCTCGATCTCTCTATTTTATATTAAAATAAATAGAAAGGAGCAGAGGGTGCTAACTTTTATATGCTTTCCTTACTAACCCCTATTATAAAATTTTTTTTCCTTCTATACCTTCCTTTCTATTTACTATACTTACCTACTTTTATCTAGGCATACCTATACTTTTTATTTATTTACTTCTCTCCTATAATAAGTAGTAATATTATCCTAACTTGCTAAATATAGCCTCCTAAATGCTAGCTTAACTAATACTACTATAATAATAGCTTCTAAAGGTAAGGAAGTTACTAATAACTACGAGGTCCCGTCCTCTCACCTATCTAATAATAATAGTAGCTAAGATAAGGGTGCTAACTCCTAGAATAACGAGGTGCTTAACCCCGTCTCCCCGCGCTAAGGTAGTAATAACTAAGGTAGCGATAACTAAGTTAGTAACTATAGTATTAACCTCAGCACTCTAGTTAAGACTCGCAAGTCTGCTACTAAGAAGAAGAAGTCCTATAAGGACTATAAGAAGAGTAAATAGGTAGCTAAGAAGAACTTTCTTGCTATAGATACTAAGACCTAAAGCGAGGAGGTTATTAATAATAATACTAATAATATTTAGAATAATAATACCCAGGCTACTAAGCTAATCTGCATTATTACTAGCACTACTACTAATATTAAGGAGCCTACCCTAGCTAAAACTATAGCTATTACCCCTCGTAAGACTCCTAAGAAGGGCTGCCCTAGCCCTATAGCCTAGCGCTAGCAGATTAACGAGGCAAAGGCTCGTATTAATAACGCCTTTTTATACTACCCTAATATAATCCTTATCGAGGAGATTAAGAAAATCCTTAATAATATTAAGCCTTCTAAGAACGTATCTTCTAACCTCTATATTAGATATATCTAGGATACCCTCAAGCGAGTATATAATATATATATTAATAATAATACCTATAGCAAGCTTCTCCCTAGTTGCGCCTAGGTCCTCGCTATATACTTTTATAATACCTATAGTTCTACTAATAGAATTATTACTAGTAACCTTATTATAATAAACTATATTAACCTCCTTTCTATCGCCCCGCTTATTAATATTAGTAATATTACTACTATAGACCTATTAGCCCGCAAGGATGCTAAAAACGCAAAGAACCTCGCTAATAAGGCTGAGGGTAATATTAATATTATTATTAATAGCATCCGATAGGAAATCCTTCCTTACCTCGATACTATAGAGACTAACGTAGCTAATATAGATATTATTAATATTAATGCTATTAGTAAGCGTCTCGCTAAACTTAAGAATAATAGTATATCTAAGCAGGCGGTTACTAATAAGATTCGCATAGCTATTAATATAGTTAAGACTAAGGAGATCGCAAGCCTTCGCACTAAGATCGCAAACCTCTATACTATAATCGAGGGTCTCTAGCATACTAGCAATAAGCAACCCACGCCTAGTAATGCTAGTAATAATAGTACTACTAAGTACTAGTAGATATCTAAGTTTAATATACTCTTCTATAAGCATAACGCCTAATTAATAATATTATAGTAATTTCTAGCAATTAGAACGCGAAGAAGGAGAGAAGGGAATATTAAGTATATATATCCTAGATCGATAGAGATAGCAATTAGGATAATTGCTTTTTAAAAAGGGGGTATATATTATGCGCCTTTTAGTTATATAGTTAGCTATTATATAGTATTCTATATAACTATAGTTAGGCTTAATGCCTATCCTTTAAGTAGGAGACTTCTAGTAGATAGCTTAGAAGGCTTAGCTATTATAGAATATATTACAATATACCTATAATTACCTATTGCACTATTTATTATTATTCACGCTTGTATTGCTCTTTTCCTTATTTTACTCGCAGTCTTAGCGACCCCTACTATAGCCCCAGGCTAGTAGGAAGACTATGACACTAGTTACTTTAAGTTTATAGTTACGCTATAGGCCCCTTATAAAAAGACTATAATAAATTTACTTAGTTTATAGATATAATTTAGGAAAGATTATATAGGTACTTTAACTTATACCTTCTACTAGTTAAGAAAAGTAATATAATAACCTATATATTTCTATTAGTAAGTAAACCCTTATATAAAGTTAGATATATACAATATAAGAGCTAATTATATTAGAACTAAAAAGGCTATTAAGGCTCCTATAGCCTAGAAACACCCTTATTAAACCTTTTAATAAGATAAAAGCTATAATATAAACTAACTCCTTAACGTAAAAGGTCGACCTTTTAGCGAAATATTATAAATATTACTATATAAGAGATAACTCCTTAACTAAAGAGGTCTTTCCTAAGAGGTTCTTATAGCTAGGAGTATAAAAAGCTCTACTATAAGTAGGGCTTTATATCTCTCCCTCTTCCTCTTTTTTATCCCTATAACTCATAATAAATTCTTAAATATTTTAGTACTAGACCCTATATGTAAGAATATGAAGCTTATATAAGGTATACTCTTTAATATAAGGAATATATAAGAGATTACTATAGAGTTTAATATTGATTTAATTAAGAAAACCCGCTCCTTTATTAACTACTCAATTATATATAGAGAATATATTATTAGTATAGCCCTTAAGAGGGCTCTTCTTAATACCCCTTTAGGGGAAACTTATAATTATATTATCAAGTTCGTAGTTATACTATAGCCCCTTTAGAAAAAGACTATAATACATTTACTTAGTTTATAGATATAATTTAGGAAATATTATATAAGTATTTTAACTTATACTCTCTAATAGTTAAGGAAAATAATATAAGAACCCTATATATTCCTACTTATAAATAGACCCTCTAAATATTATAAAATTAGATATATACCGCACTAGAGCTAATTATATTAAAGCTAAATAGGCTACTTAGGCTCTTATAGTAATACTCTTATTAAACTTTCTAATAAGATACTATAAAAGCTACTATATAAGAGATAATTTCTTAACTAAAGAGGTCTTTCCTAAGAGGTTCTTATAGCTAGAAGTATAAGAAGCTCTATAAGTAGGGCCTTATACCTCCCCCTCTTCCTTATTTATAAAGTATTAAAAATACTTATAACTTATAATAAATCCTTAAAGATATTAGTATTAGACCCTATACGTAAAAAAGCTAAGTCTATATAAGATATACTCTTTGATACTAATAATATATATCCATATAGTCATTTTCATACCCTATACCGTATGATTCAATTATGCCAAGCATATGTTAGGGCGGCCTACGTGCTCTTCATCGGTCTAGGTTCAACTTTACCGACCCCAAGATGGCTTTCCAAGCTCCAACGTGATTGTACCGACTTCCCTCGAGGGCGGCGTTTGGGGACCAGTCCTGATTATTTTACTGTACAGCCCAAACCTGTACCTGTACCTGTATCATGCTCCTCCTTGTATGACCCAGGCGCTGCACTTGCTACCTCAATGTCTATGGTCTCCGACGAAGGGCCCGCCAACGATCAATCATTCCTTCCACATCCTTGGTCGGCGCTCTCAGCTGCAAGCATCATGTAGGCCACGCCTTCTAAGCCCCAGCCCTGCTGTTGTGTTCAATAAGGCGTCAGGAGTTCTCTCGCACCTCTTCCAAGACTGGGAAAGGCTCGATCCAGAACGCTCGGTGATACCATGTTTCCCTGTTCGTCGACTGATTTTGAGGCTTTGACTTGGAATCTTCTGCACAAGAAGCTTATTCATCGGGCATCATCGGCTCCTTCACCTTTTCGAAAGATATTTCTGATATCAGATGACGGCTGGCATTAGTCTGCGGCACGACCATTCCTACGCCTGCTTATTCACAGCCCGCCTCGGTTTGGAAGACCTGGGAACGAATTGACATCGTGCGACTCGGGCCGCATTCCGACCTATGATTGTACTCAAACACGAAAAGCAGAACTCAGCACGCTCATGTCTGTAAATCGACATTGAAGTTATAACATCAGGGCATCACCGGCTTCCCTCGTCTCATATCCACTTCACAACATCGCCTAGGCCAACAAATTCTGATACCTAATTTTCATCACATCATTGAACAACCCTTCTTTCTGCCATGGAGTTCTCAAACGACGGCAATTCAATTTTCCATCGGTTCCAGGCCGCTTTGGTCCATGACGGACAAGGACAGCTGTTGCACTGCAGCGGGCCGCAAAAGACCAGGGTGCAAAAGCAATGGGACTCGCTCAGAAACCTCCTACCCAGCCACACGGTAACAAACGAAACACGCTCTGGGTCCGTAGACCTGCACAGCACTTTTGAAGGCTTGAGGTTGTATGAGAAGCGGAACACCAAGTCTGATAACACTTCATGCATCATCATCGACAGAACCGTTCAACAAACTACACTCAGCAGACAGTTTGAAGAATTCTTTGCGGAACTGCTCCTCGACCAAGCTGATTTCGCAATTCGCGACTCAAAATCCGTCAACTCCCTCACAGATGACTCTCTCAAAGTCACACGCCAAATCGTGCATATCTTCGACAGTTTCCTGAGGTATCAGGGTAAAGATGATCAATGGGAAGCCTGTGGACGCGCCTATTTCACCGACCGTGTCAAGCACTTCACTTCGCAACGTGCCACAGTCGAACTCTGTTTACCAGCTTTTCCCTGCAAGTCATCCAATACCAACAAAGTTCTCGGAAAAGCTCCCGACCGTGGCGAGAAGCTCGCCCTAGAACGTCTACACAGCTTCGTTGAGCAGATTGAGAATATATATCAACCTGGTGCGAAGCTTTGGGTCATTAGCGATGGCCACGTCTTCAGCGACTGCAGTAAGTCTTTTTGGGCTTCACCGGGTTAACGCAAATTACTAATCCATTTCAGTTGGTGTCGATGATGCCGATGTCGATACATATGGCGAACGATTGAAGGAGATGAATCAAGACATTGGTCTCCGTCGCGGGAATACTGGACGTGTCGGCTTCAAATCGCTTGTTGACCTCTTCGAGCTGAATGAGACAAAAGACCAGACGAAGCTTGCAACCGAACTCAGCATCCCCCCGATCGCTCATCACGTTCAAACTGGTCACACGTTCGAAGCAGAACTGTCGAGACAAATTCTGATGGCCGGGTGCCAACCTCAAGAATCCGCAGTCCGAGCCAAGATCAAGTCTCAGAACTCAGCCATCCTAGCGTTGTATCGTGGTTTCTCACGTTTCATGCTGGAAGATCTCGAGCTCCACCCTTTTACTCAAAAGATGACCCGCACGCAACAAAAGAAACTCTCTACAAAGGTGGCTTTTGAGATGATTATGGTAAGTTGACTTGCGCCAATCAGAGACTATGCTACAGTCTGGAATCTCCGAAAAGGGACCCGAGCTCACAGTCGACACCAGCGCAACCAAGCATACTCCAACCTTGTGGAGCTCCTCTTCCCTAACTCCGTTCGCTTGTCCATCCATGCGTAAGTGCCGAATATCTGGTTTGCCTAGACAAATCAACTAACTTTAAGTTCCAGGCACAACAACGCTGGCCCTAAGTTTGGCATCCAACTTTTCGATCCCGCCGTTGTCCGCGTAGTAGAGGGTCTCTCGCCTGATGGCGTCCCAATGACGTCCAGGGATCTTTTGCACATTCCCACGCCTTGGCACAACTGCGTAGTGGAAATCGAAGGTAGCCCCTATCTTCTCGTCACCAAGGCCAATATTCCGCTCAAAGCTATTGAATTGGGGGCAATGACTGGGAGTGTCTCCAGGGTCGGCGGCGCCTCGTTCGTCTTACGTCCAACAACGAACAAAGCTTCGAACGAAGACCAAGAAGAGAAGGAGATGGATGCCAATAAAGCCCCTGCCGTCACCAGAGCTGTGTCCTTCAAGCCCGTTCGCGGCCATGCGAAGTTAGACTGGACCCGTAGGTTGGCGGCACTTCCCATCATCGGATGGCTTGGAGTGATCTTCTATCACCGCTTTGTGGGGACGTTTGCTTAAGGTGCTTACATACTGTCTTGAGCAAGAATAGCGTCGAATTCGGGAGCAAATACGGCGTTAAAGGCGTTTTTGAACTTGTTCAAATTGCAATGTCCATTCCAATTTGAAAACAAACAGATTACACGTACCTCACCATTGAACCCATCTGACTACATATGTCGCTTTACTTTTGCCTAAATGCTGAGATCGCGGACCGTTTCCCGAACAGGCAACCCTGCTCTCACGACTGAAAACTTGCTCATATGGCCGCACCGTGCCAAGACCTAATTCCCGCAACGCCAACGCATGGTTCCATGAATGTAAGCAGCAGGGGTCGCGGGTGATTCTTGATCCCTGCTGCTTTTTTGACTTGAAGCGAATTATTAAATGATATAGTATAGGGTGCAAAAGTAACTAAAAATTAATATATAACTATATTAAAAACTCTATATATAGATCTAAGCGGAATTTATACTTAAAACTAGCTAATATAGATACCGCCCGATTTAGCTAGATTTCGCGCTACTTTTATATATATATTATAACCCATATATATCTAGGGGATTCATTTAGTATACCTCTTTAGTTTTAATATAATATAGTATAACTAGCTAAATCCTCTAATTAATACTAAATCGCTTAAATCTAGTATATTGAAAGTTATTCCATATTTATTTAATTATTTTAAATACTCCTATATATCTATATATATAAGCCTCTAATATTACTTATAATAATCCCTTATATTATATCCTTTTATTCTTAAGTTTATTGATTAGTAGGGAATCTAGAAAGTTAGGTCTAGCTTCTCTTAATAGTACTTATAAGAATATAGTTAAGGATATTTATAATATTCTAGGGATTATCCCTTAATTATTACTCTCTATTATTATTCTTATAATATTATAAAGTTATTTAGGTAGTAATTAAGTAGCTTAAGGTATTATTAGCCCTTCTTTTTATTCCCTATTCCCTTAAGTTATAAGCTTCTTTACCTAAGGCTTTATAATAATAAAGAGGTCTTAAGGAAATTAAATTACTAGAGAGGAGAAGCTTAGCTTAAAAAGTTAGGTATCTCCCCTTTTATAATTAATAGCTAAGTTAATCCCTTATAATAATACTATAGGGAGTGTCTTAATTATTAGTATATTAAGTTCGGAGTTATATTATAGCCCCTTTATAAAAAGACTATAATAAATCTACCTAGTTCGTAGGTATATTATAGGAAATATTATATTAGTATCTTAACTTATACCCTCTACTAGTTAAGTAAAATAATATAAGAACCCTATATATTCCTACTACTTATAAATAAATCCTCTAAATATTACTATATAAAGTTAGACGCGCGTTATACTAGGGCTAATTATATTAGAGCTAAATAAGCTACTAAGGCTCTTATAGTAATACCCTTACTAAACCTTCTAGTAAGGTAAAAGCTACTATATAAAATAACACCTTACCCTAAAAGGTTGACTTTCTAGTAAGGTAAAAGCTACTATTTAAGATAACTCCTTAACCTAGAAGGTCGACCTTCTAGCAAGGTATTATAAATACTACTATATAAGAAATGACTCCTTAACTAAAGAGGTCTTCCCTAAGACGTTATTATAGCTAGAAGTATAAGAAGCTCTATTATTATAAGTAAGGCCTTATACCTCTCCCTCTTCTTTATTTAACTTATAATAAATCCTTAAAGATATTAATACTAGGCTCTATATATAAAACGCTAAGCTTATATAAGATGTACCTTTTAATATAATAAATATAAAAGAGATTACTAGAGAGTTTAGTATTAATATAATTAATAAAACCTACTCCTTTATTTAATTACTCTATTATATATAGAGAGTATTAGACTTAGAGTTATACTATAGCCCCTTTATAAAAAGACTATAATAAATTCACCTAGTTCGCAGGCATAATTTAGGAAATACTCTATAGGTATTCTAACCTATACCCTCTACTAGTTAAGGAAAATAATATAAGAACCCTATATATTCCTACTTAGAAGTAAACCCTTATATAAAGTTAGATATAAGCTATACTAGGGCTAATTATATTAGAGCTAAACGGGCTACTAAGACTCTTATAGCCTAGAAACGCTCTCGCTAAACCTTCTAGTAAGGTAAAAACTACTATATAAGATAACCCCTTAACTAAAGAGGTCTTTCCTAAGAGGTTCTTATAGCTAGAAGCATAAGAAGCTCTATAAGTAGGGCCTTATGCTTCTCCCTCTTCCTTATCTATAAAGTACTAGGTATACCTATAACCTATAATAAATCCTTAAAGATATTAGCACTAGACCCTATATATAAAAACGCTAAGCCTACGCGAGGCATGCCCTTTAATACTAATAATCTATAAGAGATTACTAGAGAGTTTAATATTAATATAATTAATAAAACCTACTCCTTTATTAACTACTCTATTATATGTGAAGAGTATATTATTAGTATAGCTCTTAAGAGGGCTCTTATTAATACCCTTAGAGGGCATACTTATAATTATACTAAAGCTAAGTAAGTAGACTTAGTAATAGAAGCTAGATAGGTAATTATATACTCTATAGAGTAGCTCTTCTTTAAGTAAGTCCTCTATATTATTAAGGTAGAGGTAGCCTAGGCCTATTAGGGGAACGTTAGTATATACAGCTTATACTAACTGCTTTAATATAGAGAGAGTATTACTAATAATAGCATAGCTATAAAGGCATTAGCTAACCTAATTAAATAAGAGGATAAAGATGGTAATAACTAGCGGATAAAGTAGTAATAGAGGCGGTATTTAATAGTAGCGCGGGTGATATGCGAGAGGATAAGTTAATAGTTTTATAGACTATTAAATAATTAAAAACCACGTTATTATTAATATAAAGTTAAAGATCGTGAGGCAATGGGTATATATAAGTGCGGCTATGGTTAGGAGAGGTCGTTAGTAACTTAGGAGGTATTAGGGATCACGTGACTAAAGGTTATATATATTATTAAGAGGCGCGGAGTTAGAAGGTCTATTATACTTAAGTAGGTAAAATCACTATATAGTGGCTAGAGGCCTATAATAACCTATAAACTATAAGCTTTATTATGAAACAGATAATTTAGCTATAAATAAGGCTCTATTATATTAATATTTATAACGACTAGCTATAATAGGAGGTTAATAAGGGATATATTAAGGTTATTTATACCCCTTTAGTATAACTAATAGTAAATAACTACACTAAAGCCCTCTTATAATAATCTTATAAAAGAGTTATTATATAATTAGGCCTTATTAATAAGTTATACTTAATTATAGAGGCCTAGAAGAGGGAGGAGTAGTAAGAGGCTATTAGTAGTATTAGACGTAGAATAAGGTAAATCTAATAATTATAACTAAAGGGGCGCCTTATTAAAGCTAATTACTATTAAATTAACTTATTAAATATGATTATAACTATAACCTTATTATTAGAAATTGAATTAGATTTTATCTAAATGTCACGGCGCTAGGTTAGATATACCTTAACTAGGGGTCACGTGACTTCTGAGTCACGTGATCTCTAGGCGAGCCTTGAGCCTTCTAGAGCTATGCTAGCCTATAGATAGACTTTTCCCTTCTTTAATATAAAATCTACTTAAGATAGTATAATTAAAGTATACTAACCTTTGCCTATTTACTATTTATAATACTATTCTATATTTATTTATTAATTCTCTAGAGATAGAAGTATAATATCTCAACTAACTCTTATTACCTCTACCCTATTAAGTAACTAATATGAGTATAATACCTAACTAAGCGCTAAGCTAACTAATTTATACCCTAACTAATCTAAATTTAATTAATACACCCCCTCTACCTTATAATAATATATTAAATAAGACCTAACTAGTTAGTTATAGTTGTAAGGCTATAATAGCGGTTATACTTAATACTAGAAGGCTCTTAGAGCTTTATATTAAAGCCTTTGAATACTATTATATTATATTACCTAATTATAATACCCCTCTATATAAGGACCTAAAGGTCTTTAACTTAAATAAGCTTATATAAGAGCAGCCTATTAAAGGCCTATTTATAGATCTTAATATAAATAGATATAGGAGCCTAGCCTAGAGTAGTATGACTAAGCTATAGAAGTTCTCTAACTTTCTTCTTATTAATTATAATTACCAAAGCAAAAGCTAGAAGATTACTCTTACCCTTAATAATATAATATAGTTATTTTAAAATAACCCTAACTTAACCCTTACCTAGATCTAAGACTAGCTTATAAAAAGAGCTACTTAGGGTATAGAATCCTAAGCTCTTTATATAAGATATATTACTATAAGTAATAATCTCTATATGCTTTATAATATTACCCTCTACTTAGAATATTAGAATTAGGAGCTCTAGGAGTATCTAAATAATACTTATATTACTAGTAATAATACTAAGTAGTTTGCTATACTTAAGTATTATTAAAAAGAGTATAACTAAGCCTTATATAATATTATTATTATAATAGAAGAGAGAGATACAGCAAGGGATATTAATAAAGCCTTATTTTAGTAGTTTAAATATAATATAATTACTACTTCTCCCCTAGTAAACCCTCCCTCTAGTAACTATAATATAGCGCTTTAGGCGATCCTTAACTAAATATTATACCTTAAGAGTTAGATCTACTCTAGCTTGCTCTTATTAACTATTAGTAATAATAATACCTAGATTATTAAGATACCTAAGGTTCCTATCTTTATAAGTACTAAGAGTACTAATCCTAAGTACTTAAAGTTTAATACCTAGCTTTTTTATATTAAAATGTACTTTAATAATAGAGAGTATTATAATAAGTCCTAATATTTTAAGTATATACTCTTATGCTTTAAAGGAACTACTTATAATTTCTTATCCCCTCTCCTCTTAGGCGATCTACTTTAAATCTCTATAATAAAATAGCTAATTAATAAGCTAAAAAGTATCTTTATTAACCTAGTTTAGTATAATAAAGCTTAGATAAAGCTTATTACTCTTATTATTATATTTAAAGATATATAGACTAAATAAGCTATATATACTAAACTTACTTATAAAGCTAAGCTCCTAGAGTCTGAGTAGTATTAGAAGTTCTATAAGAAACTAACCGCCTCTCTTTAGAACTAGTGGTCTATTTATTATATAAATAGCGCCCTTAACTTCTAGAACTATATTACTTAGGTCTATACTATAGCTTATGTTATAGCGCCCTCTAATAACTATCTAGTTAACTAAATTACTATATAAGGCTCTGCCCTAGCAGCCTGCGCTAAACCTTCTAATAGAGGAAACCCCTATATATAAGCCTATACTAACTAAGATTAAATCCCTAAGGCTTTATATAAGAAGCTCTATAACTAGGGTGCTTATTTTATTTATAGTAATACTAGCTATATCTCATGGGATTATTCCTATAAGTAAGCTAGAGCTATTATAAGTATTACTAAGCTTACTAAGGCTACTAATAATAACTTAGAGCTAGTAGAAAACTAGAGCTCTTAGTAAAAGTAGACTCCTTATTAGGGGAGGATTAAAGAGATTAGTAATTAGTAATAATATCTATTAACTTATACAAACTAATTAGTAATAGACTACTAGAGAAAGAGTTAGTTTTAGTTTATAATAAATATAATATTTGATTTAGAGCCCTTCTCAATACTAGAGTAAATAGCTATACTTTTATAAATACCTATATAACCCCTTATTAAGGGATTTTTATTATACTAAGTATAATAAGTTATGGCACCTTATTCTAGCTACTAAATTTAATAGAGAGCTATTAGATATTATAACTAAGGTATAAACTACTTATATATAAATAGACTACTAAGAATTAATATAAATACCCCTCTTCTAACTTAATATAGGGAGATATAACCTTATTCTTAGCTACTTATAATTTAATTAATATAATATTAGCATAGATATATGCTATTAGTGCTTATACTAGCCTAGTAATACCCCTATAGCCTGAGACCTCCTTAGAATAATTATATAAGATACTAAAAACCTCCTCTAACGTATTAAAATTAATATTAAGTATTAACTTAATATAGAATACTAATAAGCTATATTCAAAGCTAAGAAATAGCTATATAATACTTAAAAGGCTATAGGAAGTAGGATAATGATCCTATAATATAGCTATATACCTAAGGACTTAGGATATAATAATAACTTATAGAAGATAGATATAATATTAAAAGGTATATTAACAGTTAACTAGACCTAGTAAGCGCTATATTAGAAGACTAGACCTCTTACCCCTAAAGCCTAAGAAGTAAAGAAAAACCTTAATATAGTATTTATTAGTATTATAAGGTTTAAAAGGAACCTAAAGTATATTAATATTAAATCAAGCTCAATATTATTATATAAGCTTAACCTAATTATTATTAATAAATAAGAAGTAAAAGAGAAAGGTATAAGCCCTCTAGAGGTTAATAAAGCTAAAAACTAATGCCTAATTAATAAGAGACTCTCCTTATACCTCTAGAACTAGAAAGATTACTTTAGTAAAACTACTAGTAATATATTACCTCCTTATTACCCTTATAATTACTAAATTAAACTAGAGCTAGATATAAAAGAGTAGTTAACTTTTTACTTATTATATAAGTAGTTACTACTAGAATTTGAAGCTATTTAATAATATCTCTTTAAGAACTTAAAAAAAAGCTTTATAATATTAGGTAATACCCTATTTATATCCCCTATATTATTTATTTAGAAAGCTAATAGCTACTTATAGTTCTGTATTAACTTCTAAAGCTAAATAAATTGATTAAGAAGGATTAGTACCTATTACTTCCAATTAATAAGATATCAAGTTAAATTAGATAAGCTAAGGTATTTATAAAGATTAATATCTACTAAGTATTCTACTAAATTTATATCTATCCTAACTTAGAAGACTTAATAATATCCTATACCTAATATAGCTCCTATAGGTATAAGATTCTACCCTTTAGGCTCTATAATAAGCTAGCTATATACTAATAATATATAAATAATACCATTATAGAATACCTAGATAATTTCTATATAATATATATAGATAATATCCTAATATACTTAGAGGACCCCCTCTAGTGTAAGGATTATATTAAGAAAGTCCTTAACTAGCTATACTAAGCAGGGCCTTGAGCTAATATTAAGAAGTATAAATTTAATATAACTATAATATACTACCTTAGGTTTATTATTACTACTACGGGGATTAGCTCTAACCCTAAGAAGGTCTCTATAATAAAAGACTAGTAACTACTAATCATAGTATATAGTATCTAATTCTTTCTAAGGTTCTATAACTTCTATTAATAATTTATTAAGGGTTATAAAAAGATTACTTAGCTACCTACTAAGCTTATAGCTAAAAGCGCCTAGTTTAATTTTAATAATAACTATATAGTAGTATTGATAGTACTAAAAGAAGCCTTAATACTAACCCCTTTCTTATGGTACTAGAAGCCTAAGCTAATAATCTAAGTAGAGATAGATACCTCTAAATCTATTTATATTATTACCCTCCTCTTATAATAAACTAATAATAATCTCTAGTACCTAGTAGCTTATTTCTTGAAAACTATATTACTAACTAAGATAAACTACCCTACTTATAACTATAAAATAATAGTAATTATTCTTATATTAGAGGAATAGAGAGCTAAACTCTTAGTAATTACTTAATATCTTAAAGTTATAATAAACTACTAACTACTATTCTATTCTATAACTAAATAGCTTCTAAATATCTACTAAGCCTACTAGTTAGATATCTTAGCTAGTTTTAACTTCTATATCTAATACTACTTAGGGTATAAAAATATACTAGCTAATAACTTTTTATAGAAATATAAAAACCTTTAAATTTAATAAATAATCTATAACTTAGATTATACTTAGGTATTATTACTACCTACCTACTTATCCCTAGAAGTAGTAAATAAGCTATAATAGCTACTTAAAGGTACCGTAAGCTACCCTATAATAGCTATTAATATACTTAAACTAGAAGATAAGCTAAAGGGATATCTCCTAGTTAAATGGATCCTCTAGCTTAACTATAAGCCTAATATACTATTACTTAAGGTATTAAAAATACTTATTATTACTAAAAAGGTGCGCTAGAAAATATAAGATAAGCTCTTAATAATAAATAGGAAGCTTATAATATCTAAAGAGGAGGACCAATATATAAAATTAATCTATAAAGCCTATACCTAAAAGCTTATAATATACCTAGGTTAGAATAAGACTATTAAGCTTCTAAAAGAGCGCTACCTTTAGCCCTAGCTAACTACTAATATTAAATAGTATATTTATAACTACTATACCTACTAACAGGCTTAGAAGCTAAGAGATAAGCCCCTAAGTAAGTTAAAACCCTTACTAATATTAGACTATTCCTAGGAATATATTATAATAGACTTTATATTATACCTGCCTAATTACTATAAGTATAATAATATATTGTAATATACTACTGATTAAAGAAGATAGTCTCGCTTCTTTATTATAAGGTAGTTATAATATAGGATCTTACCTAGCTATATTATACCTATATCTTCTAATATATAGGTTTCCCTATTAAAATTATATTTAATAGTAGCCCTTAGCTTACTTCTAACTTCTAGAGCAAACTTTATAAGATATATAATATAACTATATAGCTAAATATAGCTAGTTATATAGAAATTAATAGATAGACTTAGATCCTTAATTAATATCTAACTTAATACCTCTACCCTTAGATAAACTAGTTCTAAGATACCTAGAGTAAAATACTCCTTATTATAAACTTTGCCTAAGTAGTACTACTAAATAAAATTATAAGGTTTATATTATTTAAGATTAAATAAAGGTATTTACTATAAATAAGTTTTAACTAGGATTAATATATATAGAGGTTCTTAATAATAAAGAAAAAGATTAACTAGGGTAATACCTAGTAGTTTATATAAAACCTCTATAGTATATAGGATATTACTAAAGGAAATATAGCTATAGCTTAATATTATTATACTTATACTACTAATTATTACTATTAGTCTAATAACCTAGCTATAAGAGACTCTATTTATATATTAATAGATAGATAGTACTAGGAGAATTCTTTAAAACTATTTATATTATAGGATAGTTATAGCTAATTAAAGCAACTAGCTCTAGGGGATTATAAATACTAGACTTACTAAAAGAATATAACTATTACCTAGTATTCTACCCTAATAAGCTTTAGAAAGCTACTAGGGACCCTCTACTAGATTAATTTAAAACCCTACTACCTGCTATTAAGTTTAATAGTAAGCTAGAATATAAGGTTATATAAGTAACTACTAGCTAGTTATACTAAGGAGAGTTATAATATCGCGCTAACTAAGAAGGCTATAACTATAACCCTACTTAATATAATACTAAAAGTTTTAAATATACCCTAGTAGCGCTATAAGACTTTTATACTACTAACCTAGCTATTATAGGGCTATTAAAATACCTTTTAGCTTAGCTTCTAGCTACTACCTAAGATAAGGACCCTGCTGCTATAAATAATAATAACCCCCTAGTATAACTATTAAAAGCAAGAATATTATTTAGGTATACTTATATATATAGTAGTTAATTACTATAAATAGCAATACTAGTAAAGGGGGGGAGTGATATTATAGCGCTAGGTTAGACCTACCTAAATTTAGGATTATATAACTACTAAGTTATATAGTCTCTAGGCAAGCCTTTAGCCTTCTAGGGCTATGCTAGCCTATAGATAGACTTTTCCCTTCTTTAACGCAGAATCCACTCAATATAGCGCAATTGAAGTATGCTAACCTTCGCCCATTCGCTATTCGTGATAATAAGCACCTATAATAGCTAAAGGATAACCTTAACTAAGGCTTAATATTTAATATATTATTACTAGTTATTACTAAACTATTTATATTTATAAATAGATTATTTACCAATAATTAAAACCTTATATCATAGTAAGGTTATATTATTATACTTATTAATAAAATAATAGATAATATAACTTTTATAGTAAATAGTAAAATTATTTACTATAGCTCTGCTAAGTATAAATAAGTTACTTATAATACATTAGCCTTAGAGATCTATACTATAGTTACCAGCGCTAACCTCGCTTTTACTATCGCTTTAACTCTTTAATAAGTTATTACTAAGCTAGGTATTACTAACTCTATCCCTATAGTAATATATACTAACTTATACTCGATATATAAGTATCTAGTTAAACTTAGTGTTATAAAAGAAAAGAGGCTTATAATTAATATTATAGCCCTCTATTAATTATATAAGCGCTATAAGCTATCTAAGATCTAATAGGTTAATAGCAAAGATAACCCTACTAATATACTAATAAAGGTAATACCTAATAGAGCGTTATACCGCCTTATTAATAGAAATAAATTAATAATTTATATAGAAGGATAGGTAATATGAATAATAAAAGGATTAGTATAATAATAATATAATAATAAGTATTTATAAAAGGATAGGATAGATAGGATTATAGCTAAAACTAGCTACTTTTTTACTTTATTTTGAAGCTAATAATAGCTTCTAACTTATTATTTTAATTTATATAATTAGATAGGCTTATTAAATAATTACTAATATAAAAGAAAGACTACTAGTATAGGAATATTTGCCTATTCATATAATAAGCAGGACTCTTACTCGCTTAGTATGCTAGATCTAACTTTAGATCTATAGCCTGGGTTAGAATAACTAGGACCTAGCGAGTAATTATATAACCTATTATATAACCTACCTTATTAGGCTTCCTATATTATTCCTACTTTATAAGCTAACCTCTAATATAACTTATTATTATTAATAATTCAGACTTTATACTATGCCTACTCTCGCTCTCTTTAAATGCTAGTATATATAAAACTAATAAATACTATTTATAATAATACAGAGATATATTACCTTATTAATATACCTTAGGAATTAAGGCTTTAAAAGGGGGGGTAATTATAAGGAAGAACAATAAGTATAGGGTATAGAGCTATACTATTAGTAAAATATTAGTAAATTAGTAGTAAGTTAGTAGTAAATGTATATACCCTTAGGAAAACTCTAAGAACTATAGATTTAGAAGGTTAAGTAATAGTTTAATATAATAATAAATACCTATATTTTAGTATTCTAGCCGTTCCTAGTTTAGGCCTATAGCTATACTCTTATATATATAATATAGGGGAAAATATCTAAAGGGTAGCTATACCCTTAAGCCTAAAGGGCCTATATATAATATTATATTTAGAACTACCCTAGGGTTATATATATCTAAATCGCCCTTAGCGCGCATAGTAAGTGCGCGCTATATACTGTAATTTAATATAGGCTTACAGGGTCCCTATAGTATATTAGCCTTAGGGACCCTAGTGGTGTAGGCTTAAGTATATATATATAGCGTAGTAGGGCATACCTAGTATCCTAGCTATAGGTTAGGTAATTATAAATAATTATAGTAGTAATAAGGGGGGGTAATATTATAGCGCTAGGCGTATATACTTAAGTATAGCTATATTTAGAGCCCTTTATTATAAGTATCCTATACCTTTTATACTATAACTATATAGTATAGGGGAAAACGTCTAAAGGGTAGCTATACCCTTAAGCCTAAAGTGCCTATAAATAATATATAATAATAAAGGATAATAATAAAGGAATAATCCTCAGGATATTATGAATACTCCTAATTATAATCTCTTAGGTATTATTAAGGGGATTAAGGCTAACTTTCTAGATTTCCTACTAATTAATAAACTTAAACATAAAAAGATATAATAGAAGGGATTATTATAAGTAATATTAGAGGCTTATATAGAGATATATAGGAGTATTTAAAATAATTAAATAAAGTATTAAATAACTTTAAAGATATCAAATTTAAGTAATTTAATATTAATTAGAGAAGTTAGCTAGTTATATTATATTATATTAAAACTAAAGAGGTATATTAAATTAACTCTCTAGGTATATATAATAGAGCGTTATATATATATAAAAGTAGTGCGAAAACTAGCTAAATTAGGTTGTATTTATAATTAATTAGTTTTAGATATAAATTCTACTTAGATCTATATATAGAGGTTTTAATATAGTTATGTTTTAATTTCTAATTACTTTTATATCCTACACTATATAATTCGATATAATTTAATATATATTAAAGCGCTAATTGTTTAAGCTAAAGTAATTAAATTTCGCTTAGCCCTCGCTAAGGGCTCTAATTAGCTAGATATATTAGGGCTATTCCTAACTAGGGTAGGGCCTACGCCTAATTAGGCAGGGCCTCTAAGTGGTAAGTAAACCTATATTGAGATATTAATATAGTAGAAAGTAATAAATATTTAAATCAGTAGAAAGGCCTTATAGCTTAGTAGTAAATGTATTATATTCCCTAATATATATATATCTCTCTTATAGTAGTACCAAGGGTTTAATTCCTACTTACTATAGCCTTTTACTAGTAGATCTATAGGTATAAGAAGGAAGCTTTAGTTTTTAGAAAAAGTTCTCAAGTAGAGGTTACTACTAGCTAGAATAATAAGTTATTCTAGGGCCCTATACCTAAATAGGTAAAGCACGTTAATTAGGATCTACTTTTGCTGCTTTTTTGAGCCTAATTAACGATCACGCTTTTTTGGCGAAAAGCTAATTGGGCGGGAACCCTGGTAAGCAGCTAGTTTGCGGGCCGCTACTATTATCTCAATCAACCCGCGATGAAATTACCAATCAAAGCCGTACGACGGCCACTCATGCTCCACGATGAGCTCGTTGGCGGGAGTTATCGGCCTGTCGAAGGATCCGAAGTCTTTGTCTGCACATGTAAGGGATGTTTGCCAGAGCCCTTGTCGCACAACGCCACCAACGGGGACACAAGGAGCTTCTCAGGATCAGGAGCTGTGGCGCGTGAGAGCGCGTTGGGATAAGAAGCTCTGCGTCCCGCGAGCGAAACAGGCGTGACGACCTCCATTGCCGACCCCAACCATCTTACACTGACATCCCTAGTATGCGGCTCAGCTTTCGCCCACTTCTCGGCTTGGCCTTGCTTGGCTTCGCAACAATGGCTTCAGCGCGAGAAGAAAGCAAAGCTCAAGCGTGTGAGTTCTCACGACACTGCCCTTCACTCTCCAAACCCAAACCGCGAGAAGATGCTAATAATAAAGTCAAGGCATCCCTCGACCAACAACAACCACACCGCCCTCTTGGGCTCCGACGGCCCTTCCGAGGAACTTTGGCATGCTCATCTACCGCGCCTTCGAGATGCTCGATGTCTTCGGCCCGCTCGACGCCCTCGGCATGCTCGCGAGAATCCACCAGCTGAACCTCTACCTCATCGCCGAGACGATGGATCCCGTGACCGTTGAGCCAGTCGCAGCGGCCATGAACCCCAAAAACTCAAGTTTCGTAAGTTTGCTTTGACATCGCTGACCTCCCCCACCCAAGTCGCCGAGCTACAGCACGGAGCCTCGACCTCCGAATGCCAGATCAAGAAACGCTGACACACAAACTCCCCTCAACCAAAAGTTTCCCGTGATCCAGCCGACGCACACCTACGCCACGGCTCCAGAGGACATTGAAGTGCTCATGATCCCCGGCGGTCTCTGGACGCGCTCGCCCAACCTCAACGCCACCATCTCCTACGTCAGGAACACGTACCCGAACCTCAGGTACCTCATCAGCATCTGCACGGGCGCCTCGGTGGCGGCGCGCGCAGGGGTCCTCGACGGGCGGAGGGCGACGACGAACAAGGCTTCGTGGGCGAGCACGATCGTTCATGGGCCGAACGTGACGTGGGTTCCGAAGGCGAGGTGGGTGGTGGACGGCAACGTGTGGACTTCGTCGGGCATCAGTGCCGGGATTGACGCCACGTTGGCGTTCATCGGAGAGGTTTACGGGATGAGCAACGCGACTTATATCGCGGATCTGATGGAGTATGAATGGCACACGGACCCAACCTGGGACCCGTATGCGGAGAAGTTCAATGTCACGGGAATTTGAGTTGTTGATGGAGTCGAGCGCAAAACGGGCGGGAATGGATACAGTTGAACTTTGAGACAATCTTACGTCAATTGAGAGTGGTGGCCCGTTTATTTCAAATAGTGATGAAGTTAATGAATTATAAGGAACAGTAGCGGGTGCAGGATGCAGAGCCACGCTATTAGCAAAACGTTAGTAAGTCAGGGGCGAATAAATATACCTTAGAGAAAACTCTATAAGCAAAAAACTTAAAAGGTTAAGTAATAGTCTAATATAATAATAGATATCTATGTTTTAGTATTCAAGCTTTTCCTAGTTTAGGCCTTTAGCTATACCTTTTATAATTCTATTACTTCTACCTCGATTTAAGAAACTAGTACTAGTTAGGATATCTAAAGCAAACTAGTAATAATATACTAATAATTTAATAATAGAGTTTAATTATAATAAGCTCCAGGCTAGGTATATAGAATATAACTAATATAGTCTTAGCTAATAAGATACTAATTATTTACTAAGCCTTGAGATATAAAGAATATAATATAGATACTATACTAAGGAAATAAATAACCCTAGTAATAATATAATAGGAGGAATAACCCCGAGGGGTTAGGCTAGGTCTTAGATAGCACCGGACTAGGCAGACTACCCCTCGAGGGGCGAATAGATAGCGAGTAGTAGCTAATAGGATACCTTGCCTAGGATGCCCCGAGAAGCTAGTATCTCTAGTATCCTTACTTAAGCTATAGGGTTATTATAGAAATAATAAGAGAGCCTTATAGAGCAGATATATCTATAATAATAGTAGCATAAGGAATAAACCGCTATCTTATTATAAGAACTTGCTAATTGCTCGGTACTAAGATACTTATAGAGAGAATATAAAAAGCCTCCTATATATAACTACTATATTATAACTAAGGACTTTACTATAGACTGGGTTAGTAACTAGATCTAAGCGATTAAGGATAGAAACTAGCTATATACTAGTAGTATACTAGAGCAGCAAGTCTAATAGGTACTTATAAAAATAAGCCTATCCCTATAGACCTAATAGTAATACTATAGGGCTAGGCTAGAAGGAGACCTAGTATAGGCCGACTTTATAGTATTTACTTGCTAATATTATATTAACTCCGAGCTTTAAGAGCAAAGGTATTATGAGAAGCTAGATATAATAAGGTAGAAGGAGATATAATTATTAATATAGTTCTTTGCTAAATAGTTAGTAATATATTAGGACTTAGGTATAGTTAATATAGAAAATAGCAAGGCTAAGGCTTATATACTATACTTCTAATTAGCCCTATTCCTATATAAGGAACTTAAATATTAGAAAGTCGAGATATAGAGGTTAAGAGATATAGCTATAGAAGCTAAATACTTATAGGAGATATATTACTAATAAGGTAGCGAACCTCTATAAAGCAAAAGCAAGAAATAGTATATAGGGGAAGAGTATAACCTAAGGGGGCCCCTAGTAGTAAGGTTAGGTTAAAAGATAGGCTAGCAAGGTTCTAGCTAGAAGATAACATAGGGTTTATTAAGCCTAATACCTTACTAATAGGTTAGTAGCGCGATATAGGGATCTAACTAGAACGGGTCTATATCTAGCCCTAGTATATAACTTATAATATCTAATTATATAATATGCTTTTACTATAAGTAAAAGGGGTATAAGAGGGTAGACTACCTGGATAAACGCGCGAGATAAAGTATAAATAAAACGCTAGTAGGATATTAAATACTCGCTAAGAAGGTGAGGATTAATATAATCTAATCCTTAAGAGTTAAAGAACTTAACTTATTAGAAAATAAGTAAGCTAGGGGACTATATTAGTAACCCTAATGCCTAAATTAGAACTAGATACCCTCCTAAAGGGAGCTACTATAAAGGGATAGGCGATTATTCTCTAGAATATTGCTAAATAAGAAGTAGTAGATATAGATTCCTATTCCTAGGTTAATATTATTAGCAGCTAACTAGCTAAATCCCTATAACTATAACCCGTAGTAGCTATTACCCTTATATTAGAAGGGTTTAATAAGTTATCTATAATAAGCTAGAATATATACTAGTTAATATTCTTCCTTATTAACTTAGGAGGAGAAGCGAGGAAGATATAGCAACTCTTCGCTAAAGCCTCCTAACCTAAGGGAGCAAGGGACCTTCTCCTATTGCAATACTCTATAAGAAGAGAGGGTATTATGATTAATACCTAGATAAATACCTAGGAATATAAACGCTTTAATATTGCTAAGCTATTAATATTTATATAAGAAATCGTTAAAAATAGCTAGAAGGCTTATATTATATATATATTAGGGAATATTACCCCCTATAAGCTACTAATAGGGGCTCTAGAAGAAGAAGATACCCTAGAGGGCGATATAGAGTTACAATTAGAACTATCTAGTGAGTAAGTAATATTTAATAAATAGTTAGCAAAGCAGTACTTAGTCCTAGAGGGCGTAGAATATACTATCGATTTGATTAAAGGGAAGAAACCCCTATATAGGCCTATCTACCTATTAAATAAGCATTAGTTAGAAGAACTTCGCTAATATATCGCTAATAACTAAGCAATAGGGCGGATCTAACCCTTAACTAGCGAGGCAGGCGCCCTTATCCTTTTTATACCTAAGAAAGATAGGTCCCTATACCTTTATATAGATTATCGAGGCTTTAATAAGGTAATAATAAAGAACTAATATCTACTCCCTCTTATTAGCAAACTATTAAATAGGCTTTAGGGAGTGAAATAGATCTTGAAAATCGATATTTAAGATATATATTACTATATTTATATTAAGCTAGAGGATTGCTAGAAAACAGCGTTTAGGGTATATTATAGGTATTTCGAATATATTATTATGCTATTTAGACTTATAAACGCCCTAGCTATACTCTAGGTATATATTTACTAAGCGCTTGCTAAGCTACTAAATACTTATTGCATTACTTATATAAATAATATTATAATCTACTTAGAGATAAGAGAGCAGCATACAAAGGACCTTCTCTAAGTGCTCTATAGGCTTCGCTAATAGGAGCTCTATATTAAGCTTAGTAAGTATAGGTTTTACTAATAGTAAGTAGAGTTCCTAGGGTATATTATTACGCCTAAGGATATATTAATAGATCAAACTTATATCTAAGCTATTATTAAATAGAAGCTACTAAAGACGTACCGAGATATCTAGGTCTTCCTTAGATTTTATAACTTCTATTATAAGTTTATTATAAGATATTTAGGTATTATAGCTCTAATAATATCCCTACTAAAGGGTAGCGAGAATAGCAAGAAAAGAGGCGAGTTTTACTAGCTAGAAGAGGCTTAATAAGCTTTTAAGCAGCTTTAAGCTGCCTTCTGCTTAGCAACTATTCTCTAATACTAGGACCTAACCTGCGAGATAAGGGTTAAAATAGATGCTTCTATAAAGGCTATATCTAGTATCCTATTATAGTATATTAATAGTTAGTAGTAACTAGTTGTTTATTATTTATAGAAGCTTAGTAATATAGAGTAATATTAGGGAGCAGGCTAATAGGAACTTCTCGCTATAGTTAAGAGTTTAGACTATTAGGCTTATTACCTTTAGAGTATATTAAAGAAGTTTATAATTCTAATAGATTACTAAGCGCTAAAGGGAGTTATTAGCACGCTTATATAGGACCTTTAGGGAAGGCTCGCTAGCTAGGTATATAAACTCTTAGCATTTAACTTCGACCTAGAGCATAGGTCGGGGGTTATAAACCTAGCAGATAGTCTATCTAGGAGGCTAGACTATATAGAAGGGGAGGTGAAGTATAATAATATACTCCTAACCCTAGCAAAGAAGCTAGGGCTTATTAGCGAACTACTAGCAGACCTTCGGATAAGTATTATTATATTATAAGGTAGTATAGAGACCTTAAAAGCATTTATTAACGCTATAAGGGCTAGTATAAGGTACCCCTTCAGAATAGATAGCTCTAGGGGCAGAGATACCTCAGTCTCTAGTTAGCGTCGCGCTCTATAGCGCGCTAATATTACTATAACTATAATAGCTATAATAACCCGATGCTAAAGAGCAAGGGGTAATATAGAGAATACTTAGCAAGAGGTTATTAACTAAGAGGACTTACTTAGAGCTAGGGTTATTATAGCATAGTAATATATTCTATGCTAGGTTATAAGGGAGCTTATAATAAGTAAAATAGCGGATAGTTAGCAACTCTCTGAAGTAATAGATAATCTTATCTATAAACTATAAGCTAATAACTTATACTACTAGATATAATTAGAGAGGGCGTATAAACTAGCTAGTGATTATAGGGGCTATATAATCGATAGCTAGGGAACCCTATTCTATAAGGAATAGCTAGAGATACTATAAGAAGGGTCTCTAAGGCTAGAGATCCTTTGCTAATACTACGACGACCGCAGGGCGGGTTATATAGGGGTAAATAAGACTACTGAGTTAATCTCGAGGAACTTCTATTAGCTAAACTTAGCTATAGATATATATAATTATATTATAGGGTGCTATATATGCTAGGGGAACTGCGTTCTAAGGCAAAAGCCTTATAGGAAATTATAACTACTACCCTTACCTATATACATATTCTAGGAAATAAGCATAGACTTTATTACTAGATTGCTAGTAAGCTCTTAGTATATAAGCGGAGAATATAATATAGTTCTCGTTATTATATACTAAATATCTAAGTTCGCTATATTTATTCTAATAACGAAGTAGCTAATAGCTACTAAGTTAGCGCGGATTCTCTATAAATAGGTTAAATACTATTTTAGCACTCTAGAGGGTATTATTAGCAACTGAGATAAGCTCCTAACTAGCTAATTTTAGGAAGAGTTTACGAGAGAGAGGGCTATTAAGCGCTACCTCTCTACTATATTGTAAAGGTATCGAGGGGCTAAGAGCCACGGTTAGGTTAAACTAATAGCAGAAGCACCCAAAAGGTAGGGTCCGTATTACTACGCTACTTTTGCTTGCTTCCTCTAAGATCCCTTATTTCTAGCCTTTAGCAAGTATTCGCCGAGTCTTTGCTATAAGGGTTCTATACCCTAGACCTATAGGCCTCTCCTCCCTTTAGCCTATAGTAGCTAAAGTATCTCTAGCTTCTCCGGTCGGGGTATCTAATCCCTTATAATTATCCCCCTTCTAATTATAGTAGTCCTTACTATAAGACCGGGTATTACGGGTTAGCCCTCCGTTATTATCCTTCTTAGCTGCCCGGGGTAGGCCCTAGCCCTTTACTTATTGCTACTATTATCTAGCGCGGTATCCGTTTGCTAAATATTTACTAAAGGATAGTAGAGCCCTTAGAGTTATAGATATAATAGCTAGGCCTATAGCCCTATTCCTTATAGTTCCTCTCCTTTTAGGCCCTTTTATGCTCTCTATCCGGGCTATTCTAAAGGGATCCTATTGTTTCCTTTTGAATAAGAGCAGTTATTCTTATAATAACCTCATTTTTATTCTCCTATTATTCGCCCTTTATTTAGCGAGCACTTTCTTATGCTATACCCTTATAAAGACTTCGTTTTTTTATCCTACTATTTCCTTTTAAAAGAGGGTAGTTATCCTAATAATAGCTTCGTTTTAGTTCTCCTATTATTCGCTCTTTATCTAGCGAGTACCTTCTTATACTATGCCCTTATAATAACTTCGTTTTTTATCCTATTATTTCCTTTTAAAAGAGGGTAGTTATCCTAATAGTAGCTTCGTTTTAGTT
>JAOQIF010001009.1:0-30964 GCA_026260285.1 Colletotrichum sansevieriae
AGTTATTATAAGGGTATAGTATAAGAAGGTGCTCGCTAGATAAAGAGCGAATAATAGGAGAACTAAAACGAAGCTATTATTAGGATAACTACCCTCTTTTAAAAGGAAATAATAGGATAAATAAACGAAGTCTTTATAAGGGCATAGCATAAGAAAGTGCTTGCTGAACAAAGGGCGAATAACGGGAGAATAAAAACGAGGTTATTATAAGGATAACCGCCCTTATTTAAAAGGAAATAATAGGATCCCTTTAGAATAGCCCGGATAGAGAGCATAAAAGGGCCTAAAAGGAGAGGAACTATAGGGAATAGGACTATAGGCCTAGCTATTATATCTATAACTCCAAGGGCTCTACTATCTTTTAGCAAATATTTAGCAAATATATACTACGCTAGATAATAGCAGTAATAAGTGAAGGACCGGGGCCTACCCCGGATAGCTAAGAAGGATAATAACGGAGGGCCGACCCGCAATACCCGATCTTATAGTAGGAACTACTATAATTAGAAGGGGGATAATTATAAGGGACTAGATACCTAGACCGGAGAAGCTAGAGACGCTTTAGCTACTATAGGCTAAAGGGATAGAGAGGCCTATAGGTCTAGGGTATAGAACCCTTATAGCAAAGACTTAGTAAATACTTACTAAAGGATAGAAATAAGGGATCTTAGAGGAAGCAAGCAAAAGTAGCGTAATAATACGGACCCTATCTTTTGGGTGCTTCTGCTATTAGTTTAACCTAACCGTGGCTCTTAGCCCCTCGATACCTTTACATAGAGCTTTTCGAGCTAGCTAAGTTATACCCCCTACCCCTAAGTTATTCTAATATAGATTATAAAATCTACCTCGAGTATAATACCTCTAGCTAAGAGGCGCCCTTACCCTAGGGACCCCTCTATAGCATATTAAGAGAAGAGTTATTAGTATTAAAAAAGATACTTATAGACCTGCTCGATAAAGGGTTTATTTAGGTAAGTAAGTCTCTAGCTAGTATACTAATACTCTTTATTAAGAAGCCTAGCAGAGGATTATAGTTCTATTATAACTACTAAGCGTTAAATATAATTATAAAGCGAGACTACTACCCCCTACCCCTAATCTAAGAGACCTACTAGAGGGTTAGTTTAGCGAAGTAGTATACTAAACTAGATATAGTAGCAGCCTTCTATAAGATTTAGGTAGTAGAAGGGTACTAGGAGAAGACCGCTTTTTATATATAATATAGGCTCTTCGAGTAGCTAGTCTGCCTATTCGGATTAAGCAGAGCCCCTGTAACATTCTAACGATATATTAATAGCATGCTCTAGGAGTTCCTTAACGACTTTATAATAATATATATTAATAATATATTAATTTATAGCAGCAGCTCCTAAGCAGACTATAAATAGAAGGTGCATAAGGTTCTCCAGGCCCTCTAAGAGGCTAGTCTTAACCTCAACCTAGTAAAGTATAAGTTCTCTATAAAAATAGTAAAATATATAGGATTTATCCTAAAGGTAGGCGAGGGTATTGCTTATAATATAGAGAAAGTATAGGTAATTATTAAATAAGAAGCGCCTATTTTAGTAAAAGGATTGCAAAGTTTCCTAGGGTTTGCTAACTACTACTAAATATTTATATTAGAGTACTCAGGGGTTATAGAGCCCCTTACCCTCTTAATAAAGAAGGGAGCGCTATTTATCTAGGGTAAGGAATAAGAAGATATATTCTAGGCGCTCAAATGCTGCTTCTAAACTACTCTAGTATTATATTATTTTAACCTATAAGCCCTAATTACTATTAAGACGGACTACTCGGGGTTCGCTTTAGGGGGGGTGCTAACTTAAGAAAATATATAAGGATAGCGCTACCCCGTCGCTTTCTACTCGTAGAGGCTAGCCCCTGCTTAATATAACTACCTAATCTATAATAAGGAGCTA
Organism: Colletotrichum sansevieriae; assembly: GCA_026260285.1. Classification (NCBI taxonomy): domain Eukaryota; kingdom Fungi; phylum Ascomycota; class Sordariomycetes; order Glomerellales; family Glomerellaceae; genus Colletotrichum; species Colletotrichum sansevieriae. The sequence goes on from JAOQIF010001009.1 coordinate 1,920, forward strand.
TTAGTAGTAATTATATATTTGAATGCATAGGATGCTAAGCTAAGAAGCTACCTTAGGTTTAAGGTCCTTACTAATTATAAGGGCCTCGAATATTTTATATAAAAGCAATATTTAATAGAATACTAAAGTTACTAGGCGGAGTAGTTATTAAGGTATAATTTCTACTTAGAATATTAACCTAGTCGCCTAGTAGCTATACCTAATATACTCTTATATTGCAAATAGGACGCCCTAAAAGGATAGGAGGATAAATAAGAGAAAGGAAGAGTAATATAGATAATCCCTAACTCCGCCCTAGGTAAGGTAAGAAGGATAGTAATAGTTAAAGCCCTTGCTATAATAGTATTTAAAGATCTAGCCCTTTAATATATATAGAACGAAGCCTAAGCAGAAGATAACTAGTACTAAGGAGCTTATTCTATAGTAAAAAGAGGCGACTAAAGCTTCCCTCCCTAGCTAGGCCTTAAACTATAGATCGCTAAGTATAGTATTAATACCCTTAGCTAATTAATATTCAGAGACCGGATCTAAGTACTAGGATTAATAGATAAAAACTACCCTCAGAACGTGCTTTAAATATAGTTAATTTAGAAGTACTACGACTTAGTAATAATAGGCTACCCTAGTTAGAATAACACACTAGCTATCCTAGCCTAGCAATACTTCTAGCTAGGGCAGTCCTCTATAGTCTGCTAGTTTATAAGAAACTATAATAGCTATAGGCGTGGAATAATTTAGTAATAAGCGAAACGCAGGCTTCTCTAACCCTTACTAGTAGTAGAATAGCTATATTGCGATCTTACTATGGATTTTATTATAGACCTCCTATGCGTAGTAAAAATAGGGTTGAGATACTTCTAGGTAATAGTCGATAGGCTCTCTAAGATAATAACCCTAGAAGGGATGCTTTTGATAGATATAGAAATATATATAGAACGCTTTATAAACTACTACTACTAATTTCATAGTATACCGAAGTTAATTATTAGCAATAGGGGTAATAACTAGATAAGTTAGTTCTAGTAACGGTTCTACATACTCATAAAGATCAAATAACGTTTAAGCACCGCCTTTTACCTATAGATAGATAGAGTAATAGAACGTTTTAATTAAGAGATCTAGGTAGTCCTGCGGATAATGGTTAACTTCGCCTAGGATAACTAGGAGGTTTACTTACCCTCTATTTAACTAGCGATTAATAGCTATAATATAGCTGCAACGGGAGTAAGCCTATTCTTCTTTATATATAGATACTATATCTACCTAGTGCTAGTAGTATAGCCTGCGCTAGAGCTATTAACCTTATGCGAGTTAGCTGCTAATAAGTTCGTTAGTAAACTGAAGTCGACTATAGAGTTAGCCTAAGTAGCTATCGCTATAGCCTAATAGACTATAGAATAATTAGTAAATAGTAAAAGGATGACGGTAGAATGCTATAAGGTCTAGCTATTACTAGCTAACTTCTATATAGAGAGACCCTATAAGAAGTTAGATTAGCTACACCTAAAGTATAAAATAACTAGGGTAATCTTACTAACTATAGTCGAGTTGAACGTTCTAGGCAAGGTTTATAACCGATTTCATATTAGCCTGCTATATTATGCTATAAATAACCCCCTCCTAGGCTAAGAAGTTAATAATCTCTAACTACTCCCGATTTTTAAAGATAGAGAGGATAAATAGGAAGTCGAGTCTATTCTAGCTGCACGCTAGAAGCATATAGGTAGGGGCAGGCGTTATAAATTATTAGTTAAATAGATAGGGTATAGTTAGCCTACCTAAGAGCCCCTATAATTACTTTAAGATAACTAGGCAGTAGATAAATATAAAGAAAAGTATAGCTTAATAGATAAGAATAATAATAACCCCTAGTATACTATACTATAGGCTAGGTAGTAGTTAATAGGCAGGAGCAGGATAGAGGGATAGCAGCTAGGCAATTTATAATTAGAGGAGTAAGTAGAAATAGGAGGCTTTATTATAGCTTAAGGCTATAGGGAGGCAGAATAGGACCTAAGTAGGCCCTAGGTAGGTAGAAATCAGGTAGATAGTAGTATAAGGAACAGTGGCGGGTGCAGGATACAGAGCCACGCTATTAGCAAAACGTTAGCGAGTTAGGGGCGAATAAATATACCTTAGAGAAAACTCTATAAGCAGAAAACTTAGAAGGTTAAGTAATAGTCTAATATAATAATAGATATCTATATTTTAATATTCTAGCCTTTCCTAGTTTAGGCCTTTAGCTATACTCTTTATAATTCTATTACTTCTACCTTAATTCGAGAAACTAGCACTAGTTAGAATATCTAAAGCAAACTAATAATAATATACTAATAATTTAGTAACGGAGTTTAACTATAATAAGCTCCGAGCTAGATATATAGAATATAACTAATAGGGTCTTAGCTAATAAGATACTAGTTATTTACTAAGCCCTGAGATATAAGGAATATAGTATAGATACTACGCTAGGGGAATAAACAACCCGGGCGATAATATAGCAGGAGGGATAACCCCGAGGGGTTAGGCTAGGTCCTAGATAGCACTAGACTAGGCAGACTACCTCTCGAGGGGCGAATAGATAGCGAGTAGTAGCTAATAAGGCACCCCGCCTAGGACGCCCTGAGAAGCTAGTATCTCTAGTATCCTTGCCTAGGCTATAGGGTTACTATAGAAATAATAGGAGAGCCTTATAGAGCAGATATATCTATAGTAATAGTAGTATAAGGAATAAACCGCTGCCCTATTATAAGAACTTGCTAATCGCTCGGCGCTTAGATACTTATAGAGAGAATATAAAAAGCCCCCTATATATAACTACTATATTATAATCGAGGACTTTACTATAGACTAGGTTAGTAACTAGATCTAAGCGATTAAGGATAGAAACCGACTGCATGCTAGTAGTACGCTGGAGCAGCAGGTCTAATAGGTATTTATAAAGATAAGCCCGTCCCTATAGACCTAGTAGTAATACTATAGGGCTAGGCTAGAAGGAGACCTAGTATAGGCTGACTTTATAGTATTTACTTGCTAATACTATATTAACCCCGAGCTTTAAGAGCGAAGGTATTATAAGAAGCTCGATATAATAAGGCAGAAGGAGATATAGTTGCTAATGCAGTTCTTTACTAAATAGTTAGTAATATATTAAAACTTAGATATAGTTAGTATAGAAGATAGCAAGGCTAAGGCTTATATGCTATACTTCTAATTAGCCCTATTCCTATATAGGGAACTCGAACGTTAGAAAGTCGAGATATAGAGGCTAAGAGATATAGCTATAGAAGCTAAATACTTATAGGAGATATATTACTAATAGGGTAGTAAACCTCTGCAAAGCGAAAGCAAGAAACGGTATATAGGGGAAGAGTATAACCTAAGGGGGCCCCTAGTAGCGAGGTCGGGTTAAAAGATAAGCTAGTAGGGTTTTAGCTAGAAGATAACGCAGGGTTTGCAAAGCCTGATACCTCCCTGATAGGTCGGTAGCGCGATATAGGGATCTAACTAGAACGGGTCTATATCTAGCCCTAGCATACGACTTATAATATCTAATTATATAGTATGCTTTAGCTATAAGCAAAAGGGGTATAAGAGGGTAGACTGCCTAGATAAGCATGCGAAACGAAGTATAAATAAAATAGTAGTAGGATACTAAGTACTCGCTAAGAAGGTGAGGATTAATATAATCCAATCCTTAAGAGTTAAGGAACTCGACTTATTAGAAAATAAGTAGGCCGGGGGACTATACTAATAACCCCTACGCCTGAATTAGAACTAGATACCCTCCTAAAGGGAGCTACTATAAAGGGATAGGCGATCGTTCTCTAGAATATTACTAAATAAGAAGTAGTAGTAGATATAGATTCCTATTCCTAGGTTGATATTATTAGCAGCTAACTAGCTAAATCCCTATAACTATAACCTATAGCAGCTATCGCCCCTATATTAGAAGGGTTTAATAGGTTATCTATAACGAGCTAGAATATATACTAGTTAATATTCTTCCTTATTAACTCAGGAGGAGAAGCAAGGAAGATATAGCAACTCTTTACTAAAGCCTCCCGACCCGAGGGAGCAGGGGACCTTCTCCTATTATAATACTCTATAGGAAGGGAGGGTATTATAATTAATACCCGGATAAATACCTAGGAATATGAACGCTTTAGTATTGCTAAGCTATTAGTATTTATATAAGAGATTATTAAGAATAGCTAGAAGGCTTATATTATATATATATTAGGGAATATCGCTCCCTATAAACTGCTAATAGGGGCTCTAGAAGAAGAAGATATCCTAGAGGGCGATATAGAGTTACTACTAGAACTATCTAGTAAATAAGCAACGTTCGATAAATAGTTAGTAAAGCAGTACCTAGTCCTAGAAAGCATAGAATATACTATTAATTTAATCGAAGGAAAGAAACCCCTATATAGGCCTATCTACCTATTAAACGAGCATTAGTTAGAAGAACTTCGCTAATATATCGCTAATAACTAAGCGATAGGGCGGATCTAACCCTTAACTAGCGAGGTAGGCGCCCCTATCCTTTTCATACCTAAGAAAGATAGGTCCCTATGCCTTTATATAGATTATCGAGGCCTAAATAAGGTAATAATAAAAAACCGATATCTACTCCCTCTTATTAGTAAACTATTAGATAAGCTTCAGGGAGCGAAATAGATCTTGAAAATCGATATTTAAGATATATATTACTATATTTATATTAAGCTAGAAGATCGCTAGAAAATAGCATTCAGGACGCGTTATAAGTACTTTAAATATACTATTATGCTGTTTAGACTTACGAACGCCCTAGCTATATTTCTAGGCGTATATTTACTAAGTGCTCGCTAAGCTACTAGATACCTATTATATTGCTTATATAGATAATATTATAGTCTACTTAGAGATAAGAGAGCAATATATAAAGGACCTTCTCCGAGTGCTCTGCAGGCTTTGCTAATAGGAGCTCTGTACTAAGCTTAGTAAGTATAGGTTTTACTAATAATAGGTAGAATTCCTAGGATATATTATTACGCCCGAGGGTATATTAATAGACTAAACTCATATCCGAGCTATTATTAAATAGAAGCTGCTAAAGATATACTAAGATATCTAGGTCTTCCTTAGATTCTATAACTTCTATTATAAGTTTATTGCAGGATATTCGGGTATTATAGCCCTAATAATATCCCTACTAAAGGGTAGCGAGAATAATAAGAAAGGAGGCGAGTTTTACTAGCTAGAAGAAGCTTAATAGGCTTTCGAGCAGCTTCAAGCAGCCTTCTGCTTAGTAATAATTCTCTAATACTAGGACCTAACCTGCGAGATAAGGGTTGAGATAGATACCTCTATAAAGGCTATATCTAGTATCCTATTATAGTATATCGATAGTTAGTAGCAACTAGTCGCTTACTACTTGCAGAAGCTTAGCGATATAGAGTAATATTAGGGAGCAGGCTAATAGGAACTTCTTGCTATAATCGAGAGTTTAAACTATTAGGCTTATTACCTTCAGGGTATATTAAAGAAGTTTATAGTCCTAATAGATTACTAGGTACTAAAGGGAGTTATTAGCACGCCTGCGCAGGACCTTCGGGGAAGACTTGCTAGGTAGGTATATAAACTCTTAGCATTTAACTTCAACCTAGAGCATAAGTTAGGGGTTATAAACCTAGCAGATAGTCTATCTAAGAGGCTGGACTATATAAAGGGGGAGGTAAAGTATAATAATATACTCCCGACCATAGCGAAGAAGCTAAGGCTTATTAGCGAACTACTAGTAGACCTTCGGATAAGTATTACTATACTATAAGGTAGTATAGAGACCTCAAAAGTATTTATTAATACTATAAGGGCTAGCATAAGATACCCCTTCTAGATAGATAGCTCTAGGGGCGGAGACGCCTCGGTCTCTAGTTAGCATCGCGCTCTATAGCGCGCTAATATTACTATAACTATAATAGCTATAACAACCCGATGCTAAAGAGCAAGGGGTAATATAGAGAATGCTTAGCGAGAGGTTATTAACTAAGAGGACTTATTTAGAGCTAGGGTTACTATAGTATAATAGTATATCCTACGCTAGGTTATAAGGGAGCTTATAATAAGCGAAATAGCAGATAGTTAGCAACCCCCCGAAGTAATAGAAAATCTTATCTATAGACTGCAGGCTAACGACTTATACTACTAGATATAATTAGAGAGGGCGCGCAGACTAGCTAGCGATTATAGGGGCTATACGATCGATAGCTAGGGAACCCTGTTCTATAAGGGATAGCTAGAGATACTATAAGAAGGGTCTCTAAGGCTAGAGATCCTTCGCTAATACTATAATAACTACAGGGCGGGGCATATAGGGGTAAACAAGACTACTAAGCTAATCTTAAGGAACTTCTATTAGCTAAACTTAGCTATAGATATATATAATTATATTACTAGGTGCTATATATGCTAGGGGAACCGCGTTCCGAGGCATAAGCCTTATAGGAAATTATAACCGCTACCCTTACCTATATACCCGTTCTAGGAAATAAGCATAGACTTTATTACTAGATTGCTAGCGAGCTCTCAGTATATAGGCAGAGAATATAACGCAGTTCTTATTATTATATGCTAAATAACTAAGTTCGCTATATTTATTCTAATAATAAAGCAGCTAATAGCTGCTAAGTTAGTATAGATTATCTATAAACGGGTTGAGTGCTATTTTAGTACTCTAGAGGGTATTATTAGCAACTAAGATAAGCTCCTAACTAGCTAATTTTGGGAAGAGTTTATAAGAGAGAGGGCTATTAAGCGCCGCTTCTCTACTATATACTATCCCTAGACCGATAGGTAGTTAGAAAGGATGCACTAGACGTTAGAAAAGTACCTGCGAGTATATACTAGCGACTCGCTATAAGAATAGGCGGTCTAGCTACCCGAGGCGGAGTTTGCATATAATAATAGTCGCTATAGTACTATTAGTTACTTGCTAATAGAGGCCCTATATAGTTACTACCCGCGTTATATAGAATATATAGCTCCTGCGAATAGGGTTGTGGTATAAGGCGTAAGGGAGCGAATTAAATATATTTTAAGACTCCGCAAGAAGGCCTAGGAATAGTAGCAAAAGGCTACTAAGGCGTAAGCTAAGTACTATAACGCAAGGCATAAGGACTAGACCTACTATTAGGGATAGGTTATTAAGCTATTAACGAAGAACTTCCGGTTTAAGAATAAAAAATTAGCACCTAGGTTTATATAGGTAGCTATTATAGAACTAGTTAGCATATAAGTATATAGGGTCTATCTGCTACTATAGTACTAATAGATATATAACATATTCTCTATTACCTTATTAGAACTATAGGATAACTACTAAGAAGGCAGCAAAGGTTTGCTTATATACCTAGAGCTCGAGGATAAGCTAGAGGAATAGGAGGTAGAAGAGATTATTATATAGCAAGGTATTAGTAATAATATATAATATCTAGTTAAGTAGGTAGGATAGCTTATAGAATATAATATATAGGAACCTATAGAGAACTTAGTAAACGCGCAAGAGGCTATTCATAAGTTCAATAAATAGTATAGGAGGTCTTATAAGAAGTGGGATAACTAGTTATAAGGTTATAGCAACGAGTTGCTAATTGCAAATCACGAGACTATAGAATAGAAGCTAAATTTAGAAGCAGAACGTTAATTATATTAAGTAGTAAACTATTACTAATATTATAGCGAAAGAAGGGTATTATCCTATAAGAAAAAGGAGGAAGCTAACTATCTAAATAGTTATTTACTTCTAACTATAGCTATAGGCGCGAGCACCCTAACTACTATAACCACGAGCAGCACTATAGCGACTAGTTACTAAGCTAGCGTTACTAATATTACTAGTATTACTAGCATCCCTATTATTATCGCATATAGACTAACTACCCGCCGACTTACTACCCGGGTTACTACCCGACTCCCTATTAGAGCTACTATCTACCTCGCTACCCGACTCGTTACTAGAGCTATTATTAGAGATAGTAATAATAACCTTAGTCTTCTTAGCCTTTCTAGCCTTTTTCGCTAAATTATTACTATCCTCTTAGCTATATTTAGTAGGAGTATAGAGGTATAAGGCGCGAGAGACGGGGCGAGTATTAGTAATAGCAATAAAGCAGGAGGGAATATCGTTAGAGGTATATTTAAGGAGGTCGTCTTAAAGTAACTTACTAAACTTAGGAAAGGAGTTAATATTATGCTTATAAGGGTGCTTAGGGACTAGTTTCGTCGAAAGGTTATTAACTAGACGATCGATCTTATTATAGAGGTATATAGCAGGACTATTATTATAAATATATAGCAGCTAGGCAGCGTTTAGGTGCTAAAGGATATTAATACTATTATAAAGGGTACTAACCTAGAACTAGTTATTAGTAGGATATAATTAGCGAGGGAGTAGCGAGTAATAGCCTATACAAACTAAGACGTCGAGGGCGAGGTGCTCACGAATAGAGGCGAGCTCCTGGAGTTAGAGCTAGTTTATATTATAGCTACTACTACTAGTAGTAGGATTGCAGATTAGCTTAGTAATATATTTCTATACTACTAAATAGTTAATAAGAGAAGCGAGAATATAATAATAATAAAGAGGGGTTAAGATACCCTCCTATTCCTAAATTTAGATCTAGTAGAATATATTCTAAGTAGTCTAAGCTACGCTCTAAAGCTCCTAGGGAACCTACTAGGCAGTAGCATATAGCAACCTAGCAGCGAACTAGCGGAGACTTATAGTAGTATATTTCTTCTTATTGAAGTTATAATAGATATATTTCTATATATGCTCGCTATATATATAGCAAAGGTTAATAATATCTTAATATATCTTATAGAGATAGCTAAGATAGGGATAGCTACTATTAGAATTACTAGTGAGGTTACTAGAGAGGATTTCGGGATTATATAGGTATTTAGCGAGAATTATACCTATGCATACAATATAAGATATAATAGAGAATAGTTAGCGAGATAATAATAAAAGAAATAAACTAGAAAAGGAAGAGCAGGAAAATTAATAATCGTAGCAAAGGCTTATAGAATAGATAATAAAAAGAAAAATAATAAAGGCTATCGAGTTAAAAAAGAGATATTAAATAGGGAAAAGTCTAGCTAGGTTAGAGACCTCGAAAAGTAGACGCCCTTTTATAATTAGTATCGCTAGGCAATAAGGCTAAATAATTACTAGCTATATACCGCTAAATAGTCGTATAACTATTAGTAACTAATTAAAAAATAATAGTAATACTTAAAATTCAAAAATATAAAAACCGCTAGAAAATAATATACGTTATTTGCTATAGTAGCCCAAATCCGGCGCAGGAAGGAGCAGTAGCAAATAATATAATAAAGGCGCTAAACTATCGCCCTATAGTTAGTAACGTAGAGCTATATTACCCTACTAGTACGCCTTAGGGACTAAGGCTTTAGAAGGGGGGATAATTATAAGGAATAGTAGCGGGTATAGGATATAGAGCTATGCTATTAGCAAAATATTAGCGAGTTAGGGGCGAATAAATACACCTTAGAGAAAACTCTGCAAGCGGAAAACTTAGAAGGTTAAGCAATAGTCTAATATAATAACGGATATCTACGTTTCAATATTCTAGCCTTTCCTGGTTTAGGCCTTTAGCTATACTCTTTATAAGTAGGTAAATAGAAACTATAGATCTAGGAAGATAACCCCTTATTCCTCCTGCTCTTTATAAATAGTAGTAGTAGTATTAGTAAACTAAGAAAAGGGGTTAGATTATTAGGAATAGAAGAAAGGCGAGAATAGGATAAACCTCGCGAAGGACTTTAGCTATATCTAGGTAAGCCTAAGCATAGTAATATAGCTATACCTTATTAAGCTTAACTAGGAGGGAAAGTAAGTTAGTAGTAATAATAGAAATACTAAGGATAGGAATAGCTAGAGAATTAGTAGAGGGTATAGGGGAGGCATCCGACTTAATAGCAGCCTTAGTAGCATGCTTTATAGTAGTATAGGTATAGACCTTATAATTCTAAATAGAAGTAGCGCGAAGAAGCTCTATATAAGCCTCGATCTATATAAGGAGCTATAACTATTAATAATAACCCTGAAATATAGGAATAGCAGAGTCTTACCGAGGTTCTCTTATCGAGGCTATAATAAGTAAGGCAGTCCTAGCTAAGAGAAGCAAACTCCTCCTAGTAGTAAATTATACTAGGGTTGCTCTAGTAGAATATTAGCTCTATAGAGAAGGAATAGTAGAGAAGCGATACTTATATTAATATAAGCAGACTTAATAGCCTTATTAGAATAGTAGATATAATAGATAATATTACTTATAATATAATTAGTCTTATAATAGTTAAAGGGCGATAGGATAGCATACCTCGCTTAATAGTATTATAATAAGCTATAATATCGCTAGGCTTCTTAGCCTTAGCTATAGTAGATATATACTTTAGGCAAGGGACCTTATAAAGAGGTCCCTAGGTCTTATCCTAGGGGATGCTACTAAAGACGAGCTAGTATAAATAGGGACCTTAGTAGGATATTAGAAGAATACTAAATAAGTAGAAGTTAATATACTATAAGGGGCTCCCGGGCGATAGGATATATTAGGAGGGGGCGGTTAAGATACTCGCGCAGCTCCTAGCTAGCTAGGGTATAGAGGGGATCGTCTATAAGATCGAAGTTATTAGGGGCGGTCTCCTCGTAGTTAGAGAGGCTAGTAGAGGTAGAGCGGTTAGAGGGCAGGCCCTTAATAGGAGGAGGAGACTCTATCTCCTTATTAGAGTTAGAGAGGAGCTATATAGGGTTAATTATAGCAAAACTATAGGGAAAAGAGCAGGTAGTAACTTATAAGGGGCGCTATTATAGAAGCGAGGGAAATTAGATTAATTAGATCTATATAAGTTAGTAATTAATAGGGGTTCAGATATAACGAACTTATACTAATACGGACTAAGAGTATGCTAAAAACGCTACTAAAACGACGACTTATTAGCTAAAATAATATTATAATTAATTAGTTAACTCACGCTAGTATAGGTTAATAGGAGGAAGAAGAAAAAGATAAAGTAAACTAGGGGTGCGAAAAATTATATTATTATAATTATTTACTTATAGAGCGCGGAGCAGCTAGTAGCCCGGATTAATATTACTCTAGACTAGCCCTTAGCCCGTGCTTAAACCTATAACTCACGTGAGGGCTAGGAGGAGGGGGGGGGGGTATATATTATAGGCTATGCTACTACTAGCATCTAAGCGGTGCTATAGACCCTAAGAATTCTGCTCTTAATAACTGCTCTCGCTTAATATTCGCCCTATATCTGCTTTTCTATCGCATAGGGAACTTCTTAGAAAACTTCCCTTCCTTAGCTTAGATTACTATAATTGAGGCACCCCTAAGTTGAACAAACCCGGGCTAGCCCCACACACCTGAGGATAAATATAAAGTTAATTGCTAAGGAGCTATAGGAGTCTGACTATAAACTAGATTCAGGGTTATACTATATATAAGTCCTGAACGGTCTCTTTATCCTATTACTAATTCCTAACTAGGTATTAGTAAGCGCTTAGTAATCGTTAGTAAGCGCTTAGTGATCTATACTATCTACTTAGTCTTATCTTATTATTACGTAACTTATACTATAGTTCTTCCGTGCCGAGTAAGTCCCTGTTGTTCCCGTGATCCTGCAGTATAAATGTCCTGTCCTAGCCGCCCAACGCCTAAGTGGGTCGTTCGGTTGTTATTCATGCATACCGGGTCGTAACAGGAGATAAGTAGAAGATAGCATTTTATATGCAATATAATCACTATAAATACTACGTAATGCTATTTAAGCTTATTAATTTACCCGCTACCTTCTAGACTTTTATCAATAAGTTACTTATAGGCCTAGTTAACGTTATTTGCATTATATATTTAGATAATATTTTAATATTTACTAACGATATAAACTCCTATATAGAGGTAGTGAGGCAGGTACTCACCTAGTTAGAAGCTGATAGCCTCTATGCAAACCCTGATAAGTGCGAATTCCATAAATAATAGATTAACTTTCTTAGGTTTATAGTATTAGCAGATAGGATTGCTATAGAATAAGAGAGGGTCTAAGTAATTACTAAGTAGCTAGTACCTACTATAATATAATAAATTCAGTAATTTTTAGGATTCATAGGGTTTTATAGGAGATTTATTAAGAATTATTCCAAAATCTATAGCCTGCTTACTAATTAACTTGCTAATATAGCTAAGGGATAACTAGTAATAACTAGTAAGGTACTAGTTGCCTTCTACTAGCTCAGCACTTTATTTATAGAGGCACCTATTTTATAATACTTTAACCCTATGCTCCTAATTCATATTAAAACCAATATATTAGACTTTATAATAGGTATAATATTAAGCTAGCTAGAAGGGGATATATAGAGGCTAGTAGCATTTATATCTCAGAAGCTTAAGAGCGTCTAACTATAGTATAGTATGCTAGAAGCAGAGCTGCTAGCTATTAGGGAGGTAGCAGTAAGGTAGTAGCACTACTTGATTTACTCTTAGTACTATATCTAATTTATTACTAACTACCTGCGTTACTAATACCTTGCTAATAAGAAGATACTTAGCAGCTATTAGGTATAGCTACTATAGGACCTATTAATATTTAACTTTGAAATCAAGTACTAGCCTAGTTGCTATAACCTAGCTAATAGCCTCTTATAAAAACCTAATTATACCCCTAAGGATATTAAAATCGAGGAAGCTAGAGACTCGCTCCTATAGGACTTTCTATAATATTTTAACGAAGTTATTATTCAGAGGGTAGGCACTAGGTAGCAATAGGGTACTCTACTATTAAATACCTCCCTAGAATAACTTATACCCTCGCTTTAAGAGCAGGTTTAGGAAGCCTAAAAGAAAGACCCCTTTTATATTAATAAAAAGTAGGAATAACGAGGGATAAGGTAGTTACTAGATAATACTAGTACCCTATAATACTATAAGGGCCTATATATCCCTAAAAACCACTTACTTTAGAATAAAATCCTCAGAGCATTCTATAATAAACTATCTAGAGGTTACTAGGGGGTTACTAAGATACTAAAAAGGGTTAGGAAGTCGTTTTTCTAGAACTTATAGAAGAGTAATATAAAGGAATATATTAAGACGTATATAACGTGTTAGTATATAAAACCAAGATATCACCTCCTATATAGCAAACTTATACCCCTACTAGTACCTACCTAGCCCTTTTAATACATATTAATTAACTTCATTACTAAATTGCTGCTATCCCTCATAATAAGAAATAAGCTATATAATAGCATTCTTATTATTATTAACTGATTTATAAGATGCTCCCTATATATCCCTACTAGGGAGTTACCTATAGCTAATAAGTTAGCTATACTACTTACTAAATATATTTTCCTTATATTTAGGCTTCTAGAAGCTATTATATCTAACTAAGGATCGCTATTTACTAGCAATCTTTAGGCTAAAGTATACTACCTGCTAGTTATTAGGAGGAAACTTAATACTACCTTTTATCCCTAGACTAATAGCTAAATATAACGCTAAAATCAGAGTATTAAGCACTTTTTATAAGCTTTCTATAATATTAACTAGGATAATTAGGTAATATAGCTCGACCTAGCTTAATTTATTTATAAAAACTCCTACTATAAGGCTACTAAGATAATACCTGCTAAGCTACTCATAGGATATTCTCCCCGCAGACCTAATAATATTAAACCTTAGCAAAAGGTCTTAGTAGTCCTAGCAGCATATAATAGAGTTCAGGGTCTACTTACCTATAGGTTAGCTATTACTAACCTATTTTATAAATATAATGAAATATATAGCAAGTTCTATAATTAGAGGAGGTCCCCTATTATTTTCACTATAGGAGACCTCGTATTACTTTTAACTAAAAACATTAGGCAAAGGCAGCCTTCCTAGAAACTTTCTAATACGTATCTAGGCTTATTTAGGATTTAATAGGTAATTAATAGGGGATAAGTATATAAGCTATATATAGATAAAAACTACTAGATTTATATATTTTCGCACCTATATAATTAGAACCCTTTTTTAGCTTAGCTATCCTACTACGAGAAATCCTAATTAATAACGATAATAATAATATCTATATAGTAGACCATATCATTACCTATAGGGGCCCTAGACAAAACCGTTAGTACCTTATCAAATAGAAGGGCTATAGCAAACTAGATAATTCATAGGAACCCTAATATAATATATCTATTGATTTATAAAACGACTATAAAGCCTAATTATAAGCAGAAATATTATAATCCCTATATAATTCAATAGGTAACTAGTAGGAAGTTAGAAACAGGGCATGCTAGCTAGGTATTTCAAATTCACTAGCCTAAAGGCCCCTAATAAGGCGAAAAACACGAGAAAAATGCCTAAAGGCTACTAATAAAATAGAAAAAGATAAGGAAATGCCTAAAGGTAACTAAATACTACCTAGAGATTATTAGTAGCTTACTAGGGGCGCTCCTAAAAATTTTAAATCCCCTAGGTATTAGTATCTATCTCCTTAAAGCTATTATCCTTATTACTAGAGTTAGTAGTAATAACCTCGTGATTCTGAAAAATCTTAGAATATTAACTAGATAAGTATTAGTAAGGTATTAGTAAGGCTTATATAGACTTATAACTTTATTATAGGAGTTAAGCAACTCCTAGGTGCGCGTAGCTTAGGACTCTTATACCTCTATTTATCTCTTAGCAAACTGCTCTATTTCTAAGTAGTAGTAGTAGAGCTCCTTATATTATTTATATAATAACTTAGTCTACTTCTCTGCCTCCTTAGAGAAGTACTACTAGTAAGTAGTAGCCTCCTCTAAAGTAGCTATCTAATAGTTCTCTATTTCTATAGAGATTTTAGCCTCTTTTGCCTTATGCTTTTTAAGCGTAATATTAGTATTATTCTTTTTAGCCTAGAGGGCCTTTTTAATTATAAGCTAGGTAGCGAGGATCTCCTCCTGAATATAATTAGAAACTAGCGTTTAGGTACTAGAGAGGTACTAGGTAACCTACCTTATTCTTAGCATACTAGGCCTGAATATTAGACTTAGAACTACCCTTATCTATGAGGCGCTTAAGCTTATTAGTAGCGCCTATT
Source organism: Colletotrichum sansevieriae (assembly GCA_026260285.1). Lineage (NCBI taxonomy): Eukaryota > Fungi > Ascomycota > Sordariomycetes > Glomerellales > Glomerellaceae > Colletotrichum > Colletotrichum sansevieriae. The sequence continues at coordinate 17,082 of JAOQIF010001009.1, forward strand.
ATATAATAGGTAGGCTATAGAGAGTTAGTAGCTAAGTACTAGAAAATAATAAGCAAAACTTATATTAATATAAGCTTTTCTATTACTTATTTTAATATAATACTTATATTTAGTTAAGGCATTTAAAATTATATAAATTAGTAATAAATTCCAAAGCTAAACTAACGCTTAATCTTAGGGATATTATCCTTAGGCAGCTCCTACTTCGCTTATGCTAAGAGGTAGCAGCAGCAGGAGCATACCTAGAGCTTACTTATTATAGGGATATAAGAGGTATCTAGTTTATTAGTAGGGAAGGGGGCGGCATTAGCAGCAGCGGAAGATATAATAATAGATTTATTATATAATAATTAAGATAAAGTTATAGTAGGAGAGCAGGAGACTAATAGCAACTTATTAGTATTATAAATCTAAAGAAGTAAGAGGAAGGATTTTAATAGAGTGAAATTTCAAATAATATTTATATTTTTCAACTTAATGCTAAACTTAGCTTTTTGCGCAGCTAAAAGGAAGATAATCCCTAGATTATTATATTATTTAGCTTTATTTAACCCTACTACGCATAGGGAGGTATTAGGTTATGTTACGCCCGCTGCAGTTGGTCCCTGTAGGCGCGTAGCTATATAGTGCAGAACAGGGGATAATGATACTAGAGGTATTATTACCGAAGCTTTTGCTTTATGCCATAGTTAGTTACCCTGACCCGCTCGTAACATAATAATACCTCTAACCCGCGTTAAGGGGTTATGGGTTCAATTCCCGCACGCTGCGTCGGTAGTATACCTCCTATACTACATAGGGCAACCTGACCGTAGGCAGGCTGTGATATAGATTGGTGCCCTACTAGCCTGGAGTTTCCCTATGTTATACCCGACTATTGCTAATTGGTCCTCGGCATAGGGATATGCCTCTTAGAGGGGAGATATAGTGTTACGCCCGCTATAGTTAGTCCCTATAGGCGTATAGCTATATAGTGCAGAACAGGGGATAATAATACCAGAGGTATCATTACCGAAGCTTTTGCTTTGTGCCACAGTTGGTTGCCCTGGCCCGCTCGTAATAGGTTACTACTAGATAACTACTAGTAACCCCCTATATAATAATAATAACCTCTTTTACCCCTAGAGGGAGAATATCTTTATTACCCCTATAAAGCTATTAAAAATATAATAATAAGTAGAAAATATAATAATTTAGAGAGCGAATAAGTAATAAAAATAATCCTAAATAATAATATATTTTAGTATAACCCTATAAAAGAAGGAATAACCCTCGCAAGGGAATTTAGCTATAAGTATCTAGATAACTACTAGGTAGTCTTAAACCTTTTATATAGAGAGCTATAAAAGTAGCTAGGGTAAAGGATAGGTGCCTTAACATTAGCTAACTACTCCTCTGAGCTTCCCTAAGTACTTTTTATATAGAGAGCTATGAGAGTAGCTAGGGTAAAGGATAGGTGCCTTACTACTAGCTAACTGCTCTTCTAAGCTTCTCTAAGCTATAAAGTCCCTTAATACCTAGGTATTGTTACGGGCTACGCTACTGCTGGCGTCTGGGCGGTGCTGCAGACCCTAAGGATTCTGCCCTTAACGACCGCTCTCGCTTAATATTCGCCCTATATCCGCTTTTCTATTATATAGGGAACTTCCTAGAAAACTTCTCTTCCTTAGCTTAGATTACTATAATTAAGGTACCCCTAAGTTAAATAAACCCGGGCTAGCCCCTTATATATCTATGCTCTCTCTCTATACCTGCCTCTCTAGTTATATAGTATAATAGATAGCGGGTAGGAAATAGAACTAGCTACGCCTATAGTAACTAGTCTAGAAGTACTACTAATAGGCAAGGAAGCATTCGAAGTAATTTATATAGCAATTAATAAGCTTAGTAACTAGCTTAATAGCCTACTAACTATATAACAGCCTAATAATAAACTAACTATAGAGCTCTAGCGAGATATAGCAGGTAGCTACGCCCTAGCGTTACTAATACTATCCCTATAGCTAGAGACTACCTAGGAAGCAGGGGGCGCTTAGGGATTGAAACCCCTTCCTAACCCCCCTAAGTTCAGAGGAAACTGCAATAAGTATGCTATATAGGTATAATAGATATATAATAAAGTTAGAATAGACTAGGACTTCTACCTAAGTAATTAGGAAGCCTAGTATCTTATTAACTCCTGCCTAGAACCTAAAGTATAGCTAGTAGTTATAGCCTTCTATAGCTTAGGGGGTAGTAATAGCTTATTTAAGCTAGACGCCTTCTTAGTATACCTAGACTATACTTATAGTAACCCTAATATTATAAGCAAGGCTCTTAGAAGACTTTCAGAGCTTTAAATAAAATATAATAAAGCCTTCGCCTTATTCCTACCCTGCTTTAAATATACTATTATAGAAGTAGGTAGCGTAATATAGCTAGATAGCATCTAGATCGACTACCTACGTAGGGTATTATCTTATAAGCTCCTTAACTATCTAATTAACTACCTAACCCCCTATAAGTATACTAAATATATTAGCCTTATATAAGATATTATATAGAAGCTAGAGGGATTATATCATATTTCTAATGCTTTATGCTAGCTTATAACTTTTAGATTGAGAGTATTACCCGCTAGAGTAGATATAGATAGGGATACTAGGATAACGGGGTTAGTATATACCTCGCGCGAGGGTATAGGTAAAGGTCCTAATAAGGAAATATGCTACTATTTTAAGTATAACTAGATTAGTTACTTATAAAGGGATTACTAGAAGGCTAAGAAGTCGAAGGATAATCCTAGAGTAGCAAAAGCTATTAAGGAAATAATATATTTAGACTCGGGAGAGGTTAAAGGTAAAGAAGACTCCTCTAACTTAGGAAACGAATAACCCTAGTGCGAAATCAGGTATTAGGGATAATAGAGGAAGAGCAGGCTAGTTAGGAATAGTTCTAGTTAGAACGTAGTATAAGCAGGCTTTCTATAATATTAGTAGTTAGAGTTAATAAAGGTACTCCTACTAATGTTTTAATAAACTATAGATATAATATCTATGTAATAGTAGACTACTAGTATGCCCGCTGCTTCTATTTACTATATATTAACTACTAAGCGTAGTAATTGCGAGGCTTTGCTAATACCTTAGCTTAAGCTATAGCGAAAGGCGTAGCTATATTATACCTCGAGATTAGAGGCTATATATAGCAACTCTTTACCTATATAATAAAAGGACTAGATATTAACTTCTTCTTAGGGAAGCTATAGATAGAATAAAACTATATTATTTATAATATAGTAGAGAAGCGGGTATATTATGGGAAAGCGGGGGTTATTATTACCCTTTAAGAATAGAAAGAACCCTAGAGAGTGAGAGAGATCTAGGAAGCCTACTAACTTAATACTACCTTATTCATAGCGATCTACTAGAGGGTTAGTAAGAGCTAGCTATCTAGGCTAGAAGTAGGAATATAGGTAGTAAGCCTAAGGGATATTAAGAAAGCGCTTGAGGTAAAGAAACTAGAAGACTATTCGGAGAAACTGCTATAATATATTTATAACGAATTTATAGAGCTTTTCGAGCTAGCTAAGTTATACCCCCTACTCCTAAGTTATTCTAGTATAGATCACGAGATCTACCTCGAGTATAATACCTCTAGCTAAGAGGCGCCCTTACCCTAGGGACCCCTCTATAGCATATCTAGGGAGGAGTTATTAGTATTAAAAAAGATGCTTATAGACCTGCTCGATAAAGGCTTTATTCGGGTAAGCAAGTCTCCTACTAGGGTGCCTATACTTTTTATTAGGAAGCCTAGCGGAGGATTGCAGTTTTGTTATAACTACTAAGTATTAAATATAATTACTAAGCGAGACTACTACCCCTTACTCTTAATCTAAGAGACCCTCTAGAGGGTTAGTTTAGCGAAGTAGTATACTAAACTAGATATAGTAGCTGCTTTCTATAAGATTCGTATAGTAGAAGGGTACTAGGAAAAGACCGCTTTTTATATATAATATAGACTCTTCGAGTAGCTAGTCTATCTATTCGGATTAAGCAGAGCCCTTATAATATTCTAATAATATATTAATAGTATGCTCTAGGAGTTCCTTAACGACTTTATAATAGTATATATTAATAATATATTAGTTTATAGTAGCAGCTCCCGAGCAGACTATAAGCAGAAGGTATATAAGGTTCTCTAGGCCTTCTAAGAAGCTAGTCTTAACCTTAACCTAGCGAAGTACGAGTTCTCTATAAAAATAGTAAAGTATATAGGATTTATCCTAAAGGTAGGCGAGGGTATTGCTTATAATATAGAGAAAGTATAGGTAATTATTAAATAGGAAGCGCCTACTTTAGTAAAAGGATTATAAAGTTTCCTAGGGTTTGCTAACTACTACTAAGTATTTATAATAGAGTACTTAGGGGTTATAGAGCCCCTTACCCTCCTAATAAAGAAAGGAGTGCTATTTATCTAGGGTAAGGAATAAGAAGACGCATTCTAGGCGCTTAAATACTGCTTCTAAACTATATTAGTACTATATTGCTTCGACCTGCAAGCCCTAACTATAGTTAAGATAGATTGCTCAGGGTTCGCTTTAGGGGGGGTGCTAACTCAAGAAGATACGCAAGGATAGCGCTATCCCGTCGCTTTCTACTTATAGAGGCTAACCCCTGCCTAATATAACTACCTAATCTATAATAAGGAGCTATTAGTAATGATTGCTTATTTGAATATATAGGATGCCGAGCTAAGAAGCTACCCTAGGTTTAAGGTCCTTATTAACTATAAAGGCCTCGAATACTTTATATAAAAGTAATATTTAATAGAATGCTAAAGTCGCTAGGCAGAGTAGTTATCGAGGTATAATTTCTACTTAGAATATCGACCTAGTTACCTAGCTACTATGCCTAATATACTCTCGTGCTGCGAATAGGACGCCCCGAAGGGATAGGAGGATAAACGAGAGAAAGGGAGGGTAATATAGATAATCCCCGACTCCGCCCTAGGTAAGGTAAGGAGGTTAGTAATAGTTAAAGCCCCTGCTATAATAGTATTCGAGGATCTAGCCCTTTAATACGCTTAGAACGAAGCGTAAGCAGAAGATAACTAGTACTAAGGGGCTTACTTTATAGTAAAGAGGGGTAACCGAAGCTTCCCTCCCTAGCTAGGCCTGAAACTGCAGATCGCTAAGTATAGCGTTAATACCCTTAGCTAATTAATATTCAGGGACTGGATCTAGGTGCTAGGATTAATAGATAAAAACTACCCCCGGAACGTGCTTTGAATATAGTTAATTTAGAAGTGCTATGATTTAGTAATAATAGGCTACCCTAGCTAGAATAATACCCTAGCTATCCTAGCCTAGCAATACTTCTAGCTAGGATAGTCCTCTATAGTTTGCTAGTTTATAAGAAACTACGATAGCTATAAGTATAGAACGATTTAGCAATAGGTGAAACGCGGGCTTCTCTAACCCTTATTAGTAGTAGAATAGCTATATTATAATCTTATAATAGATTTTATTATAGACCTCCTATATATAGTGAAAATAGGGTTGAGATACCTCTAGGTAATAGTTAATAGGCTCTCTAAGATAATAACCCTAGAAGGGATGCCTTCTATAGATATAGAAGCATGCGCAGAACGCTTTATAAACTACTACTACCGATTCTATAGTATACTAAAGTTAATTATTAGCAATAGGGGTAGTAATTAGACGAGTTAGTTCTAGCGATAGTTCTACGCGCTTATAAAGATCGAATAACGCTTAAGTACCGCCTTCTACTTATAGATAGATAGAGTAATAGAACGCTTTAATTAAGAGATCTAGGTAGTCCTATAGATAATAGTTAACTTCGCCTAGGATAACTAGGAGGTTTACTTACCCTCTATTTAACTAGCGATTAATAGCTATAATATAGCTATAATAGGAGTAAGCCTATTCTTCTTTACCTATAGATATTATATCGACCTAGTACTAGTAGTATAGCCTGCGCTAGAGCTATTAACCTCACGCGAGTTAGCTGCTAATAAGTTCGTTAGTAAACTAAAGTTAACTATAGAGTTAGCCTAAGTAGCTATTGCTATAGCCTAATAGACTATAGAATAATTAGCAAATAGTAAAAGGATGCTAGCAGAATGCTATAAAGTAGGCGATAAGGTCTGGCTATTACTAGCTAACTTCTATATAGAAAGACCCTGCAGGAAGTTAGATTAGCTATACCTAAAGTATAAAGTAACTAGGGTAATCTTACTAACTATAGTTAAGTTAAATATTCTAGGCAAGGTCTATAACCGATTTCATATTAGCTTGCTATATTATACTACGAATAACCCCCTCCTAGGCTAAGAAGTTAATAATCTCTAACTACTCCCGATTTTTAAAGATAGAGAGGATAAATAGGAAGTCGAGTCTATTCTAGCTGCGCGCTAGAAGTATATAGGTAGGGGTAGGCGTTATGAGTTATTAGTTAAATAGATAGGGTATAGTTAGCCTACCTAGGAGCCCCTATAATTACTCTAAGATAACTAGGCAATAGATAAGTATAAAGAAAAGTATAGCCTAATAGATAAGAATAATAATAACCCCTAGTATATTATGCTATAAGCTAAGTAGTAGTTAATAAGCAGGGGTAGGATAGAGGGATAATAGCTAGGTAATTTATAATTAGAGGAGTAGGTAGAAATAAGAAGCTCTATTATAGCTTAAGGCTATAGAGAGGCAGAATAGGACCTAGGCAGGCCCTAGGTAGGCAGAAGGCAGGCGGATAATAGGCGAGTAGAAACCACGGACTTAGGAAGATAACCCCTTACTCCTCCTGCTCTTTATAAGTAGTAGTAGTAATATTAGCAAGCTAAGAAAAGGGGTTAGATTATTAGGAATAGAAGAAAGGCGGGAATAGGATAAACCTTATAGAGGACCTTAGCTATATCTAGGTAAGCCTAGGTAAGGTAATATAGCTATACTTTATTAAGCTTAACTAAGAGGGAAAGCAAGGTAGTAGTAATAATAGAGGTATTAAGAATAAGAATAGCTAGAGAACTAGCAGAAGGCATAGGGGAAGCATCCGATTTAATAATAGCTTTAGTAGCATGCTTTGTAGTAGTATAGGTGCGGACCTTGTAGTTCTGAATAGAAGTAGTGCAAAGGAGTTCTATGCGAGCCTCGATCTATATAGGGAGCTATAACTATTAGTAATAACCCTAAAACATAGGAATAGCGGAATCTTACTAAGGTCCTCTTATCGAGGCTATAGTAAGTAAGGTAGTCTTAGCTAAGAGAAGCGAACTCCTCCTAGTAATAAACTACGCTGGGGTTACTCTAGTAGAATATTAGCTCTATAGAGAAGGAATAGTAGGGAAGCGATATCTATATTAATATAAGCAGACTTAATAGCCTTATTAGAATAGTAGATATAACGGATAATATTACTTATAATATAGTTAGGCTTATAATAGTTAAAAGGCAATAGGATAGTATACCTTATTTAATAATATTATAGTAAGCTATAATATCGCTAGGCTTCTTAGCCTTAGCTATAGCGGATATATACTTTAGGTAAGGAACCTCGCGAAGAAGCCCCTAGGTCTTATCCTAGGGGATATTACTAAAGACGAGCTAGTATAAGTAGGGACCCTAGTAGAATATTAGAAAAATACTAAACGAGCGGAAGAATATATATTATAAGGGGCTCCTAGGCGATAGGATATATAAGAAGGGGGCGGTTAAGGTACTCGCGCAGCTCCTAGCTAGCTAGAGTATAGAGGGGATTATCCACGAGATTAAAGTTATTAGGGGTAGCCTCCTTATAGTTAGAGAGGCTAGTAGAAGTAGAGTAATTAGAGGGCGGGCCCTTAATAGGAGGAGGAGATTCTATCTCCTTATTAGAGTTAGGGAGGGGCTATATAGGGTTAATTATAGCGAAACCATAGGGAAAGAGCGGGTAGTAACTTATAGGGGGTGCTATTATAGAGTCGAGGGAAATTAGATTAATTAGATCTGCGCGAGTTAGTAATTAATAGGGGTTTAGATATAATAAACTTATACTAATGCGGACTAAGAGCGCGCTAAAACGCTACTAAAACGATAAGTTATTAGCTAAAATAATATTATAATTAATTAGTTAACTTACTCTAGTATAGGTTAATAGAAGGAGGAAAAAGAGGAAGTAAACTTAGGGTATAAAAAATTATATTATTATAATTATTACTTATAGAGCGCAGAGTAGCTAGTAGCCCGGATTAACGTCGCTCTAGATTAGCCCTTAGCCCGTGCTCAAACCTATAACTTATATAAGGGCTAGGGGGAGGGGGGGGGAGGGGTATATATTACGGGCTATGCTATTGCTAGCATCTAGGCGGTGCTATAGACCCTAAGGATTCTACCCTTAATAACTGCTCTCGCTTAATATTCGCCCTATATCTGCTTTTCTATCGCACGGGGAACTTCCTAGAAAACTTCCCTTCCTTAGCTTAGATTACTATAATTAAGGCACCCCTAAGTTGAACAAACCCGGGCTAGCCCCTCACATAGAGTTAATAAAGGTACTCCTACTAACGCTTTAATAGACTGCAGATATAATATCTATATAATAGTAGACTACTAGTATGCCCGCTACCTCTGTTTACTATATATCGACTGCTAAGCATAGTAATTATAAGGCTTTGCTAATAACTTAGCTCAAGCTATAGCAAAAAGCGTAGCTATATTATACCTCGAGATTAGAGGCTATATATAGCGACTCTTTACTTATATAATAAAAGGACTAGATACTAACTTCTTCTTAGAGAAGCTATAAATAGAATAAAACTATATTATTTATAATATAATAGAGAAGCAGGTATATTATAAGAAAGCGGGGGTTATTATTACCCTTTAAGGATAGAAAGAACCCTAGAGAGTAAGGGAGATCTAGGAAGCCTGCTAACTTAACGCTACCTTATTTATAGCAATCTACTAGAGGGTTAGCAAGAGCTAGCTATCTAGGCTAGAAGCGGGAATATAAGTAATAAGCCTAAGGATATTAAAAAAGCACTTAATATAAAGAAACCAGAAGACTATTTAGAGAAACTACTATAATACGTTTATAATAAATTCGTAGAGCTTTTTAAGCTAGCTAAGTTATACCCCTTACCCCTAAGTTATCCCGGTATAGATTATAAAATCCACCTCGAGCGTAATACCTCTAGCCGAGAGGTACCCTTACCCTAGGGACCCCTCTATAATATATCTAGGGAGGAGTTATTAGTATTAAAAAAGATACTTATAGACCTGCTTAATAAAAGCTTTATTTAAGCAAGCAAGTCTCCTACTAGTATGCCTATACTTTTCGTTAGGAAGCCTAGCGGAGGATTGCAATTCTATTATTACTACTAAGCGTTAAATATAATTACTAAGCGAGATTGCTACCCCTTACCCCTAATCTAAGAGACCCTCTAGAGGGTTAGTTTAGCAAAGTAATATACTAAACTAGATATAGTAGCTACCTTCTATAAGATTCGTATAGCAGAAGGGTACTAGGAAAAGACCGCCTTTTATATATAATATAAGCTCTTTAAGTAGCTAGTCTATCTATTCGGATTAAGCAGAGCCCCTATAATATTCTAACGATATATTAATAGCACGCTCTAGGAGTTCTTTAATAACTTCGCAATAGTATATATTAATAATATATTAGTTTATAATAGCAGCTCCCGAGCAGATTATAAGCAGAAGGTATATAAGGTTCTCTAGGCCCTCTAAGAGGCTAGCCTTAGCCTCAACCTAGCGAAGTATAAGTTCTCTATAAAAATAGTAAAGTATATAGGATTTATCCTAAAGGTAGGCGAGGGTATTACTTATAATATAGAAAAAGTGCAAATAATTATTAAATAAGAAGCGCCTACTTTAGTAAAAGGATTATAAAGTTTCCTAGGGTTTGCTAACTACTACTAAGTATTTATATTAGAATACTCGTGGGTTATAAAGCCCCTTACCCTCCTAATAAAAAAGGGAGCGCTATTTATCTAGGGTAAGGAATAAGAAGATATATTCTAGGCGGTTAAATACTGCTTCTAAACCGCACTAGTATTATATTACTTCGACCTATAAGCCCTAACTATAGTCGAAACGGACTACTTAGGGTTTGCTTTAGGGGGGGTATTAACTTAAGAAGATGCATAAGGATAGCGCTATCCTATCGCTTTCTACTCGCAGAGGCTAACCCCTGCTTAATATAACTACCCAATCTATAATAAGGAGCTATTAGTAGTAATTGCTTATTTAAATATATAGGACGCTAAGCTAAGAAGCTACCCTAGGTTTAAGGTCCTTATTAATTATAAGGGCCTCGAATACTTTATATAAAAGCAACGTTTAATAGAACGCTAAAGTTGCTAGGTAGAGTAGTTATTAAGGTATAATTTCTACTTAAAATATTAACCTAGTTACCTAGTAGCTATATCTAATATGCTCTTATATTATAAATAGGACGCCCCGAAGGGATAGGAGGATAAACGAGAGAAAGGGAGGGTAATATAGATAATCCCTAACTCCGCCCTAGGTAAGGTAAGGAGGATAGCAATAGTTAAAGCCTTTATTATAATAGTATTTGAGGATCTAGCCCTTTAATATATATAGAACGAAGCATAAGTAGAAGATAACTAGTACTAAGGGGCTTATTCTATAGTAAAAAGGGGCAACTAAAGCTTCCCTCCCTAGCTAGGCCTAAAACTGCAGATCGCTAAGTATAATATTAATACCCTTAGCTAATTAATATTCAGAGACCGGATCTAGGTGCTAGGATCAACGGATAAAAACCACCCTCAGAACATGCTTCGAATGCAGTTAATTTAGAAGTACTATAACTTAGTAATAATAAGTTACCCTAGTTAGAATAACACCCTAGCTATCCTAGCCTAGTAATACTTCTAGCTAGGGCAGTCCTCTATAGTTTGCTAGTTTATAAGAAACTATAATAGCTATGGATATAGAACGATTTAGCGATAAGTAAAACGCAGGCTTCTTTAACCCTTACTAGTAGTAGAATAGCTATATTGCAATCTCGCTATGGATTTTATTATAGACCTCCTATATATAGTGAAAACAAGGTTGAGATACCTCTAGATAATAGTTAATAAGCTCTCTAAGATAATAACCCTAGAAGGGATGCCTTCAATAGACGTAGAAATATGCATAGAACGCTTTATAAATTACTACTACTAATTCTATAGTATACTAAAGTCGATTATTAGTAATAGGGGTAGTAACTAGACGAGTTAGTTCTAGCAATAGTTCTACGCGCTCATAAAGATCGAATAATACTTAAGTACCGCCTTCTACCTATAGATAGATAGAGTAATAGAACGCTTTAATTAAGAGATCTAAGTAGTCCTATAGATAATAGTTAACTTCGCCTAGGACGACTAGGAGGTTTACTTACCCTCTATTTAACTAGCGATTAATAGCTATAATATAGCTATAACAGGAGTAAGCCTATTCTTCTTTACCTATAGATACTATATTAACCTAGTATTAGTAGTATAGCCCGCGCTAGAGCTATCGACCTCATGCGAGTTAGCTGCTAATAAGTTCGTTAGTAAACTGAAGCTAACTATAGAGTTAGCCTAAGTAGCTATCGCTATAGCTTAATAGACTATAGAATAATTAGCAAATAGTAAAAGGATACTAGCAGAATGCTATAAAGTAAGCGATAAGGTCTAGCTATTACTAGCTAACTTCTATATAGAGAGACCTTATAAGAAGTTAGATTAGCTATACCTAAAGTATAAAGTAACTAGAGTAATCTTACTAATTATAGTTAAGTTAAACGTTCTAGGTAGGGTTTATAACTAATTTCATATTAGCCTGCTACGCTATGCTATAGATAACCCCCTCCTAGGCTAAGAAGTTAATAATCTATAACTACCTCTGATTTTTAAAGATAGAGAGGATAAATAGGAAGTTAAGTCTATTCTAGCTATACGCTAGAAGTATATAGGTAAGGGCAGGCGTTGCAAGTTATTAGTTAAATAGATAGGGTATAGTTAGCCTACCTAGGAGCCTTTATAATTATTATAAGATAACTAGGTAGTAGATAAGTATAAAGAAAAGTATAGCCCGATAGATAAGAATAATAGCAACCCCTAGTATGCTATACTATAAGCTAGGTAGTAGTTAATAGGTAGGAGCAGGATAGAGGGATAGTAGCTAGGTAATTTATAATTAGAGAAGTAAGTAGAAAATAGGAGATTTTATTATAGCATAAGGCTATAGGGAGGCGGAATAAGACCTAGGCAGGCCCTAAGCAGGCAGATAGCGAGTAGATAGCAGGCGAGCGGGAACTATAGACCTAGGAAGATAACCCTTACTCCTCCTGCTCTTTACGAGCAGTAGTAGTAGCATTAGTAAGCTAAAAAAAAAAAAGGGGGGGGTTAGATTAATCTATTAGGAACGAGAGAAAGGCGGGGATAAGACGAACCTCATAAAGGACCTTAGCTATATCTAGGTAAGCCTAGGCGAGGTAGCATAGCTATGCCTCATTAGGCTTAACTAGGAGGGAAAGCAAAGTAGTAGCAATAGCAGAAGCACTAAGGATAGGGGTAGCTAGGGAACTAGCGGAGGGTATAGGGGAGGCATCTAACTTAATAGTAGCCTTAATAGCACGCTTTATAATAGCATAGGTACAGACCTTATAGTTCTAGATAGAAGTAGCGCAAAGGAGCTCTATATAAGCCTCGATCTATATAGGGAGCTATAACTATTAGTAATAACCCTAAGATATAGGAATAGCAGAATCTTACTAAGGTCCTCTTATTAAAGCTATAGTAAGCAAGGTAATCCTAGCTAAGAGAAGCGAACTCCTCCTAGCAGCAAATTATACTAGGGTTGCTCTAGTAGAATATTAGCTCTATAGAGAAGGAATAGTAGGGAAGTAATATTTATATTAATATAAGCAGACTTAATAGCCTTATTAGAATAGTAGATATAATAGATAATATTACTTATAACTTAATTAGCCTTATAATAGTTAAAAGGCGATAAGATAGCATACCTTGCTTAATAATATTATAATAAGCTATAATATTACTAGGCTTCTTAGCCTTAGCTATAATAGATATATACTTTAGGCAAGGGACCTCGTAAAGAGGTCCCTAGGTCTTATCCTAGGGGATACTACTAAAGATAAGCTAGTATAAGTAGGGATTCTAGTAGAATATTAGAAAAACGCTAAATAAGCAGGAGAATATATATTATAAGGGGCTCCTAGGCGATAGGATATATAGGAAGGGGTTAGTCGAAGTACTCGCGCAGCTCCTAGCTAGCTAGGGCATAGAGGGGATTATCTATAAGATCGAAGTTATTAGGAGTAGCCTCCTTATAATTAGAGAGGCTAGTAGAGGTAGAGTAGTTAGAAGGCGAGCCCTTAATAAGAGGAGGAGACTCTATCTCCTTATCGGAGTTAGGGAGGGGCTATATAGGGTTAATTATAGTAAAACTATAGGAAAAGAGCAGGTAGTAACTTATAGGGGGTGCTATTATAGAAGCGAGGGAAATTAGATTAATTAGATCTGCATAAGTTAGCAATTAATAGGGGTTTAGATATAATAAACTTATATTAACGCGGACTAAGAGCGCGCTAATAACGCTACTAAAATAACGAGTTATTAGCTAAAATAATATCATAATTAATTAGTTAACTTATTCTAGTATAGGTTAACGGGAGGAGGAAACAGAGGAAGCAAACTTAGGGTATAAAAAATCATATTATTATAATTATCGCTTATAGGGTATAGAGCAGCTAGCAGCCCGGATTACCATTGCTCTAGACTAGCCCTTAGCCTATGCTCAAACCCGTAACTCACGTGAGGGCTAGGGGGGGGGGGGGGGAGGAGTATATTTTACGGGCTATTCTAAAAAT